>JACEIK010001174.1:31766-58888 GCA_018107945.1 Datura stramonium
TTTGTTCATTGGAAATTATAAGTGAAATGAAGCAAAAACCGAAGTTGGAGGCTTATATATAATTGGGACCTATAAGTCGCATTCATGGAATGCGATTTATTAGTCGCTTTCCTGGAATGCGATTTATAAGTCGCATTTTGCCTTGTGACGCGCCGACTTGGCGCTTGTCCGATCTTTCCCCGGGCCTTTTTCTAGCATCTATGGAATTCTAAAACTCTTAACCAACATGCGAGTAGGCCATCTACGTGTCAAGAATTTATGGGGTGTAACAGACTATTAGATGACTTTACTCAATCACCTGGCCAGGTCTCATGAGCTATTTCAAACTAACCATTATCAATATGTTCAAAACTTAACTATCTTGCTACAACAGCTCAGGTTAATATAATGATCATAAAGACCAAGGATGTGTTGAAATTCTCTTTATCTAATCTCTACTTCTCTAGGTTCAAGGAAGTAAAGAATTCAGGCAAGTCCTAACATTGTACACCGTTAAGAAACATTTAAAGATTAAGAAAATATAATACAAGCATTTAGCATTAGTTTGGAATCACCTTTGTGTGACCCTATTTCGTTAATCCATCATGGTTCCCACAACCATACTTGTGGAGGTTTTAGCCTCTCATGGTTGTAATATTACAATTTGCATTCATAGACAAATGCATAATTTAATACTTACTGCAGCAATTATATGAAAACTAGATTTGAATATCAAAGAACAATCTCAAGAACAAGGAGGAAATCAAAAAATTTATCCCAGGAATTGCTCCTTAAAACTTGATATAAATTCAAAAAATTATTCTTCACACGTCTACTAATTTTTTGTCCTCCCTATACTAAAGTAAAACATAAAGGCTATTTATATAGACATTAGAAACCTTTGCCTATGCTAATAGGGAATTTTCCATATCTAGTGCCGATTGTGTCACGACTGGACCTATGATCCGCAGTAGGATTGCACGGGTCATACCTGCTTCTCGTAAGATCTTTACTGCTACAAATTTGGCTAAGTGTTGGAAGGCTGATATGACTCATACCACAGTCCTATGAGTCGTATAATGCTTCCGTGGCTTAGCCTTGACAACTCTGGAATCTTCTAAAATTTTCCACGAGTGTTGTGGTACGACTCATATCTTCTTCCTACGGCTCGTACTATTTTTTGTGTATGAAATTCTGCCAATTCTTAAAGAATCTTTTGAAGTTCACCTCAGATCATGACACGGTTTGTATCTTAGTGCTAATATCCGTGAGTCCATCCGTACCAAGAGACTGGCTTTGTGCAATTTTTTCTGGATAATTCCAAGACTCCAGTTACAGCTCGTACCATCTTGGTACGACTCATACTGAGAGTCGTATGTTGCCTTCCCATCATTCCAGTCTGCTAAAATTCCTCATGGTTCTCAGTACGGCTCATACAAAAGGTACAACTCGTACTGAGACTTGTACTTTGGTTGATTTTCTGCATTTTTAGGCTTCTTTTGCACATTTTTGATCCAACACTTATTTTCCCTAAAATCAAATTAAAACTGCCTCATATCCGTATAAACATACCTAATTCCATGTTATTTTCTTAGTTTAAGCATCGAAAGTGTTGTAAACTCACAACACATCAACACCCTCAACTTAAGACTTTTTTCGTCTCCTCAGGCAAAGAAAATAAAAACTAAACACAACACTTAACTAGAAAATAAACCTATGATACTACATCCAACATCAAACAAAAATTGCACTATAAACTCAAAAAGATTTTGACTCTTTTACCATGAACCAAATCAGCAAATGCACTAAAAGCAACCACAAAACATGATAAACATGGATCAAAATATGTCATCTAGCTATTAACAGATCGTCAAGTCATCACCAATACTTTTTACACAGATCAATGGTTGAGTTAAATACAAACCATGTACCATCATAGCAAATGAAGTCCCCCACTCACAGATATAGTAAAATATGAAACATATGACTGATCAAGTAAGACTCTCACTCTCACAAAGAAGTTCCAAATACTGCATATCGAATACCATAGGCTTGTGCTTATTTTCTCCACTTCAGTTTGTCAGATGGTCAGGCTAGGATCACTATAGGACGTTCTTCGGCTTGTAATGTAGGCTTTCGGGCTGGGTATGGTAGATATGGGATCTTTTTAACTGACTAAACCCTTTATTTGTACTACCCATTCATATANCTTTCGGGCTGGGTATGGTAGATATGGGATCTTTTTAACTGACTAAACCCTTTATTTGTACTACATACATATGACTCCATTTTTTCACTTTTTTCCGCCCTTTTTGCTTCTTTCTACTTTTCCTCCCCTTTTCACCCTTTTTATGCACTTATATGAGTTTGGTGTGTTTCTTCAAGCTTTTCATGAATCATTCACTTTTTATATTTTCTTTTTCAATTCTTTTTATTTTCTTTTTCTTTTTCTTCTGTCACACCACATCTCATTTCTCACCTTTTTTTATTTTCTCTCCCTTTTTCACCTTCCCGCTATTTATTCACCCCTACTCTAGCCACTCTCAACTAATGCATTTCACCTATATTAAGGTTCACAATGTCCAAGGATGCACCTGGGCCAAACACAGGTTCATTATAAAAAATGGGTACGTTTCATTAGTTATTCAATGAAAAATGGTCTATTTGAGCCTTAAAATTGGGATCAAGGGAATCATATCATTTTTGGTAGGGTCATTTAAGCTAAACATGGGCTAAAAAAAATGACCTATGATTTTTTCCTAACCAACCATCCTAAAACCTATGAAAAGACCAACCATGCAAGTTCTAGATCCTCTATGCGGTATTGAACTAGGTATTAGACCTCACTCCCTCATGGTATATGACTTGCATTAACTCTACATATCCAGTTTATACATGGCTTAAGAAAAATTATACATGCTAATATACTAAATGACATAAAAATATCCATATAAATCGTGCTTGCAATCACAAGTACCTAGCTTATAATCAAAAAAAGTTAAACAGGGTCAATTTTTCACAAATTCAAAACTAGTGCAATTTATTGGTTGAGTACTCTTAAGCAAGTTTCTAATTAATCAAAAATCACAAAATAAAATCCTAAATATGCTGGTTCTACTAGATAGCATGCATGAGGGAAAAGAAATACGACAAAAGGAAAACACTTAGACAAATCAAAAATCCAAAAATGAGAAGTACAACCCTCCCCTTTTTAAAAAGCATGCTTCATCCTCGAAGAATAGAATGTAAAAATAGAGGGAAGGGATCATAACTACGATGCACTAAGCACTCATGTCATCCTGTGGAGGAGGTACCTCCATTTCATTTGTGGTGCTCGCGCTAGCCGGCGCACTCAATGGTGTATCAATAGGGGGAGTGGTTACCCCCTAAGCAATATCGGTCGTCTCTATGACCTCTAGAATCGTCGGGGTTGAATGTCTCTTGCCCAAAGGGTCAATGCCCCTCGCAAACTCTACCTGGGTTGTGGTGGAGCTACCTGCTCCTCTAGCTCTCTCAACCAGCTTTGACTGATGCACGTCATGAGTCTGGTGACTCTCTAACCTTGACCACTTGCATTCTCTTTTCTCTCTTTTCCTCTTCTTCTTCGGGGCCTCATCTCCAATATACTCGGAGACCTTCATTTTCTCTTTTTGTTTATCTGCTCCTATGGGCTCCCAGTAAGCCTCCAGATCAAGATCCTCATCAATACTGGCATCGAGGTCAGGAAGATTGAGGTCTATTATGATTGCTAGTTGTCGCGATCACAGCTCGACCACTTGGCTCCGAAGAGCCCCCAATTTCTCACGGAGGCTTCCCGTATCATTCTGCTCGATCATGTGCATGTTAAATCTTCTCTCAAACCCATCTAATCTGGCATGTAGGGCCTACGCAACTTTCTCTATCTCAACCTTTACCCCAGGCTTGACATTCTCCATCATTGACTCAACCTTCATCTCAGCTATGGTCAATCTCTTGGCCAACTTTTGGAGAAATTCCTGAGGAACTAGGATGTCCCTGGATAGAGTCTAACTCGGGAGGCTCATAGATGGTGCAGCAGAGGTGCTAGGAGCTGCATCGGTATGACCAACATCTGTAGCCGGTGTCTCTCCCTATTCCTGTGAAGTGGGGGCATTCACCTGTGCACCCCTAACTGCCCATGGTAGTGGGACTGCAGGGGAAAGTGGGGCCCTACTTACCGGGTTCATCTTATCCCAGATTAGGCCGATGTTAGCAATTCATTTTCTTCCAATCAGGTGCTCCTAACCATGACACACCTTGATGCCTGCCTCTGTGCAGGATCTGAACATGAGACTTTGGAATGGGATGGTACTACTCAATCCCATAGCCCAGTCTCGCATCTCCTCTACAATGACCCTCTGGATATTAATGGGGTATTTGCACATGATACAGGCCACCAAGGTTGCTCTGTCTGCGCTAAGGGTGTTGTCATTAATAGTAGGGGCCAACCGATGGGGCACTAATTTTCCAGAAGGCCTTTGCTATGAAATTTAGAGAGTTCTTTGTGACGTGCTTGCCACTAGTGACCCACTTTGCCTCTTCTTTGTCCTCAGTGATCACGCCAAACAACCAATGTATCTTCCTCCCCCTCTCATCAAAATTGAGCTACTTGATCTGTTTGAATGCATCCACCCGATAATCATATTTTGGTGTATCATGTGGGGTATAAACTGGGGCCCATATAATATCTGATTAATGGTGCACTCGGATATATAAACCTCTTGGCCTCTAACTAGGACGCTATCCATCTTGGGCTGATCTTTCAACTTCTACCCATCTTTTGCATTCTACTCCATGGTTGCCAAACAATTGACGTAGAACTCCCAGACAATTTCTAGAGTGTATTGGTCTAGGGCCCTGGCCATCCACTGAAATCCGTAGAGGCTGAATATCCGCTTCATCTCCTCCACATCATTCAATGACTTTGTGAGGATCCGCGGCTCTTCATGAATGTTCCGGCTAGGTTTGTTTTTGGCGGTGAGAGTAATGCCCTGTTCATATATCTCCTGGGCTCCTAATACTCTCCACCTGATGGTTCGGTTCTCCCTAAGAAGAGTTTTATCCTACTCGGCATTTGATGCCTCCTTCTCTAATCTGGACTCACTGCTTGCATCTTCTAATTGGGCCTCCTCAGACCCCTCTTCTTCATTAGAGTGACTTCCTAACTCTTGGGCTCTTTTCTCCGCTCCCTCCTCGAACTTGGGAGCACTGGCAGATATGGCAGTGGCAGCCACGTCCTGGGGATTGGCCTTCGCCCTAGTGGTTCGGGTCCTTTTAGTGTCTGATTTATCGACCCTGTATTCCTTTAATGATCCATTAGGGGAGTTGCCCACTTGAACGGATTTGGAGGTCTCATCTAGCAATGTCCTCTGAGCAGTTGCCTTTGATGCTTTACGATTCATTGTCATAGTTCCTATGGAGAAAAATAATTAGAATTCCAAATCTTCGAAAAAGAATGCATGAAAAATTTACTCTGTAGTTTATCACAGGTCAATAGTACGGGTCGTACCTTAGAGGTACGATTCGTACTGAGACCCGTAATATCTCAGGTCAATGTTACACCTCTGAGGTATGATTCGTACCTTGAAGGTATGATCTGTACCACAAGTTCTATGAGGATGCCCTTTTTAAACAATTTTTTTGTATTTTTTCATAACTCATGGTATGACCTATAAGTCGATTCCACAAGTCGTAGGAAGGATCGTACTGTAACTTGTGGACTTGACCTTTTTCAGATACTTGGTATAAGTGCTAGGTACGACTCATAGCAGCAAACCACGAGCCATACTAGGATTCGTACCTTGTGAATATTTCAAATTTGGCTTGAGAAAATCATAACGAGCCATCGTACAAGTCATAGTATGAAACCATGAGTCGTAGGAAGGCTTGTGTAGCCTGTCCATGCCTTATTTTTGATTTAGTTTGCAGGAGGTTTCAATTGATTGTTGGGTACTCAGAATTCCTCAAGTCCAAGCATGCATTTTAAAAGTTTTACAGTTACCCATTCCTCCCCCTTTTAATCACAACTCGTAACTTCACTTTTATCAGTTAAATGCACAATATTTGCAAGTTCAAGCCCCTACCCAATCGCACACGGCTTGTTCATATCCCTGGTCATTGTCCTTTTCTAGTTTTTCAAGCATTCATAGGACTCTTAGGGGTTTAGTAGGTTTTCATCAAGCACACAAGTTATATCTATCAATTCCCAAGAAATACACTAACTTGAATGCTGATACTTCAACTATAAATCAAGGCTAGGTTGTGATTGGGAATTTTGGTATAATTTGAGCAAGAGCTTGATAAATTGATTTTTGATGTTGAGTTATGGATTTGAGGGAGTTTTGAGTTTAGGTTTTGTGAGCATGAATGAATCTTACGATTCGTTTGAGCTTATATAGGTTCTAGGGACGATTTATAAAAATCCGAGACAAGCGGGTAAATTTAAAATATTTGACCCGTCATGGCTCGTATCACAAGTCGTAGGAAGGTCCTACAACTCGTCCCTTGGACCCATAACAGAGAGATTGAAAAACATACCTATGGACCTACAAGCATATTTTACGAATCATACAATGGGGGTATGATTCGTACTATGTCTCATAGGTCTTTCTTTTAATTCTGGTCCATACCATGCATAGTTCATATCCATAGTGAGTACTAGGACCCATACAATGAGGTTATGAGTCATAGAACTAATCGTACCCTAAACTAATGCATTGAAATATATCTCTGATTCTCACTACGACTCGTGCTACGGCTCGTACAACCCTCTCACGAGTCGTACAGAAACCCGAAACACTTTCCTATTCAGCCATTTTTCTACCACCTATTTTTGTTTCCCCTACACATTAAACATACATTAGTTAATTAACTTGGGTTTCCTCCAAGAAGCGCTTGATTTAATGTTGCGGCACGACGCAGGTGGTTCGGTTACTCATAATTCACCAAACCACCACTTGGGCTGCCTCCAAAGAAGTGCCTAATTTAACGTCTCTGCACGATGCAAGTCTCTTGACTATTCACACTTCATCAAGGAACTCGGATTCATCTTCTATTGTTGAGACAACTCTGTATTCCTTCGGTAGATATTTAAGGTGACCTCTTTTTTATTGAGTATGAACTTTAACTGTCCAGCCTCCACATCTACTAAGCCTCTCCCAGTGGCAGGGAATGTTCACCCTAAAATAATGGGGACCTCAAAATCAACCTCATAATTAACGATCACGAGTCCACTGGGAATTTGAATCTATCAACTTTAACAAACACATCGAACAGGATCCCCACAGGCTTCTTTATAGTTCTGTTGACAATCAGTAGCCGCATGGTAGTCAGTGTGGGGGCTCCCAAGCCCAGCTGCATAAACACAGCCAATGACATCATATTGATTCTTGCTCCCAAATCACAAAGTGCCTTTCCGAAATCGACATTTCCAATTGTGCATTGAATAGTGAAGGCACGTGGACCTTCCTTCTTCTAGGAAAGGATCCGTGAGGCTATAGAACTATAATGATGCATATTATCCACAAGGCTCAAAGCTCATGGACCTCTTCTTTGTCACAAGGTCCTTCATAAGCTTGTCATATCCTGGCATTTGTTCCAATGCCTCGGCCAATGGTGTGTTTATCGATAACTATTTAAGCATTGACATGCATTTCTAAAACTCACCATTCTCCACCTTCTTCTTCATTCTTTGAGGGAACGGTGGCGATGGTCGTGGAATAGCCTTGTAAATTTGTGTAGCTCCTTGTTCAGCTTCAGGCCCATTTTCAGCATTTGGAGCCTCAGTCAACTCAACATCCTCATTAGGTCCTTCTCAGCAACATATTCTTCTTCGTCAATCAAAACTTTTTTATTCCTTTCAACTACAATAGATATAGGGGGGTCAACCTTGGTCTTTCCACTCCTAGTCATCACAATAATAAAGTGACAGTCATTCTTTAGATTCTAGACTATGTTGTTGGGTTATGTACCATTTTTTCTAGGGTTCATAGATGCTGACAGTTTCCCTAGCTATTGTTCGATCTGCTTGATATCCATACCATGTAACTCCACTCTCTCACCCATGCTCCATATATTATTACAGATGTCCTTCAACTGATCATCAGTGGATCTCACCTTCTTTAGCATCTCAGCCATCATGCTTTCTAACTTCAGATGTCCAGCCTCCCCCTCACGTGCATTAGGAGGCATGTACAATCCAGCTTAGTCATTGCGGTAACTGTCATTCCTTCTCCAATCTCCCTCGCGCTCACTACCTCGGCTTCTATCTTTGTACCCATTCCGATTATAATTTTCTCTATATTGGTTCAAACCTTGGTTTCTAGAACCTTGGCACCAAGGGTCTTGTCCAGATCCTTGGTAGTTTGTTTGAAAACCCACCACCTGGTTGTCCAAAAAGTTTTCCTCCTCCTCAAAATATGAGTGGTCCTGCCCTGGCTCCAGTACTTTTGTCCCAACTACGTTCACTTTTCTGGCTCCATCTCCCATGATGTGCTTTGTAAGAAAATCCAACAATGTGCACGTATGAGCCAATTACTAGTCACATTCTTCTTATTTCATTCATTGGTCTACAATCAAACCAACAACATATGTACCAGCCACTACTTCTGCTTCTCGGGTGTGGCATGTTCTGTTTGTCTTGGTTACTCTATCTAGAATTGTGGTAGCTTGCTCCTAGGTGTGGCTCATCAGTGCTTCTCCCACCACTATATCTGCTACTGCTTTTATACTATTGTTCAATGGTCTATAGAAAATCCCTAACAAACTGTCATCGGGAATTTTATGGTTCGGGCACTTGGTAAACTTCTTCTTGAACCTCAACCAGGTTTCATTAAGTGCCTTAGTTTTCAGTTGTTAGAAATTATAAATTTCGTTTTTAAGTTGCAGCATCCTTAAGGATGGAAATAATCTCTCTATGAAAGCTTCATTGAGCTCCCTCCAGTTGGTAATGGAGTCATTGGGAAACATCAATAACCATAATGTGGCTACCCCAGATACAGAAAAGGGGAATAGTCTTAGCCGTATAGCATCCTAGCTGACTCCGGGAAAACTGTATGCCTTGCATAATCCAACAAAGTTCATCAGGTGCAGGTTGGCATCATCAGCTGCATGACCACTAAACAACCCTTTCCTGTTCAATAACTTGATCATGGTGGTAGTGATATCAAATTTTGCCCCAGCAGGCAGTGGTGGTGGTATGATAGCTCCGATTGACCTGACGTCATCAATGTCTAGCTCATCTTCATCGAATAACTGAGGGGCATATCTTTGACCTCTGTTGCCCCTTCCGTGGATACCAACATTAACAACCTCATCTCTGGCATCCTTTGCATCCTAAAGTGTAGCTTTCCAAGCTAGCTTGACTTTCCTAGCTTCTTCAGCAATACGGGCATCTCTCTGCTCTTGGTTTTCCATCTTTCACAGTGTTCTTTCGGGTTCGAGATTCAACGAAATCAAGGGCTTTCCACTCCGACAAGTACTTGTCATTCACCAAGTAATAACTTATGGATATCCAAAAACAAAAAAAGAAAAACGTAATTCAGGAAATAACAACCAAAAGTAAAGTACAAGCAATTAATCTAATCTTAGTCGT
This sequence comes from Datura stramonium, assembly GCA_018107945.1. Classification (NCBI taxonomy): domain Eukaryota; kingdom Viridiplantae; phylum Streptophyta; class Magnoliopsida; order Solanales; family Solanaceae; genus Datura; species Datura stramonium. Next base: position 41,356 of record JACEIK010001174.1, read on the forward strand.
ATTCCCCGGAAATGGTGCCACTTTTTGATAACGCTCAAACTCACACTTCCTGACAAAGTATGAAATAGTCATTGTCAATAAAGAACCCAACTAAGAGGTTGGGGTCGAATCCACAGGGAATAGGGTAAGATCTAGACTATTGCCGGTAATTGAACTTTTTGGTCAGTTCTCTCCAAATTAGGGTGTTTTAAAGAAAACAATATAAAACTAAGATTATGTTCATGATTTAAATCAAGATTTGCAAACAACTAGGGTAAGTGTTCCCCATGAGTTCATAACTACTTCGGGTATACATGCATGATCAATCTCAATGCTTACTTGTAGAATTGATAACTAGGGGTCATCCAAACGACTAGTTCGTCCCTATTAGATGACTTTACTCAATCACCTAGTCAGGTCTCATCAGCTGTTTCAAACTAACCATTATCAATATGTTCAAAATTTAACTATCTTGCTACCACAACTCAGGTTAATATAATGATCATAAAGACCAAGGATGTGTTGAAATTCTCTTTATCTAATCTCTACTTCTATAGGTTCAAGGAAGTAAAGAATTCGGAAAAGTCCTAACATTGTACACCGTTAGGAAACATTTAAAGATTCAGAAAATATAATACAAGCATTTAGCATTAGTTTTGAATCGCCTTTGTGTAACCCTATAACGTTAATCCATCCTGGTTCCCACAACCCTAGTTGTGGAGGTTTTAGCGTCTCATGGTTTTAATATTACAATTTGCATTCCTAGAAAAATGCATAATTAAATACTTACTGCAAAAATTAGAAGAGAACCAGATTTGAATATCAAAGAACAATCTCAAGAAGAATGTAGGAAATCAAGAATTTGATCCCAATAATTGCTCCTCAAAACTTGATAAAAATTCACAAAAATTATTCTTCACACGTCTACTACTTCATTTTTGTCCTCCCTATACTAAAATAAAATATAATAGCTATTTATATAGACATTAGAAATGTTTTCCTAATCTAATAGGGAATTTTCAATATCTGGTGCCGATTATTTCACAATCGGACCTACAACCCGTAGTAGGATTGTACAGGTCGTACCTGCTTCTCGTAAGTCCTTGGTTGATGCAGATTTGGCTAAGTGTTGGCAGGCTGATACAGATCTTACCACAGTCCTATGAGTCGTACAATATTTTTTTGGTTTGGCCTTGAGAACTCTGACATCTTCTGAAATTTTCCATGAGTTTGTGGTATGACTCGTAACTTCTTCCTACGACTCATACTATTTTTTGTGTCTGAAATTATGCCATGTCTTGAAGAATCTGTTGAAGTTCACCATGACTTATGATACAGTTCATATGTTGGTGCTACGATCCGTGAGTCCATGCATACCAAGAGACTGCCTTTGTGAAATTTCCTTTAGATAATTCCACGACTCCAGTAACGGCTCATACAATCTTGTTGAGGCTAGTATTGAGAGTCTTAAGTTTCCTTCCCCTCATTCCAGCCTTCTGACTTTCATCATGGTTCTCAGTACGGCTCGTACAATGAAGGTACAGCTCGTACTGAGACTTGTACTTTGGCTGATTTTCTGCATTTCTAGGCTTCTTTTGCACATTTTTGCTCCAACACTTATTTTCCCTAAAATCAATCTAAGAGTATCTCATATCCATATAGACATAACTAAGTCATTGCTATTTTCTTAGTTTTAAGCGTTGAAAATGTTGTCAACTCACAGCACATCAATTGCCACTTCATGAATTGGCCTTACTGCCATTCTTTCTGCTAACACTTCTTCCTGCTCAGACGGTGGAATTTCTTCAAGTGGGGTATCTGGAACTAGTGGGATGGGATTCTGAATAACTTCCCTCCTTAGAAGATGTAGCTGTCGCTCAGTCTCTAAGTAAGGATCCACCAAGTCTTTATTCATGGCCATCTTGTTGCGAGGACAAAGTTGTTACCTACAAATAAGCAGAATAATACCAAGATTTTAAACACTTACGAAAAACAAAAATAAAACAAAAATGAAATATTCACCAAAAGTTTCCAGTCCCGACAACAGTGACAAAAACATGTTGCGCCATAGCACACGCGCAAGCGTACACGGTCGTACAAGTAATATAGTGAATCTTGAAGAACCGGATGTCGAACCCATAAGGACTAGTAGTTTTAGAAGATATTCAAGTTCAAGTGTTAATTCAAATTTCACAAGTGTTGATTTTTCAAGATTTAAGATTTTGGTTTTTAAATCTAGAGGTGATCACAAATTAAGATGGAAACAATAGTAAGAAACATCAAGAGTTAAGGCCTAAAATTCATGCAATGCTACATTCAACTTGGTTCAAGTATTTAAATCTTTAAGCCTATAAACATGACAAATTAGCCTCACAAGTACATTGTTGAGCAAGGATGTGAAATCCTAATTCGTGTGCATTCATCTGCGTGGAGCGGTTTACGGGGTTAACGCCCTGGGTTATGGACTTTCGAACCTATAACCATTTAAACTAACTTAGTTTCACCACTACTTCTACGAGTAATGATGTGACAATTCTAAGTTAGTGTCTAGCTATCTTCCCATTTTATAACCAAGCAAGGTGAATTAGGCATAATTATATCATAACCGCGAATCAAGTGTTGAAGACTTTGAACTTTTTTCTTGCATTCTTAGTTCTAACCTAGGTTTACTCTTTCAAGTTTTTGCCTAAGTTTAAAGCATGTATTTGAATGGTGATCAATTATTTAATTGCATAAAATCCGAAATTCAAGACAAAACACAAATGAAAACTTGAACCAACGTAGAATTTACGTAATTGCAATCATAACATGTGCCCTTAACCCTAGAGGGAGGGTTTTAGCCACTCATGTTCATACAAGAAAATAAAAGCATGTTTGAATTCAAGAAATTAGAAGAATGGTAAAAGAGAAGAAAAGAAATCGAACCCTAGGTGAGTTTCCTCCATTCTCCCTTCATTCCTTTGTGCTTTCCTGAAATAAAATTGTGATAATGAAATAAAATAACAAAGTGTTAAATTTATACTATGTAGAGATTAAAAAATTTGGCAGTGGAGGGACAGCCTCCGTGCCACGCTTCCTATTGCGCAGCTCAGCCTCCATGCAATGGAGCTATCGCACATGGCTACTAGAAATATGGGTGTTGGCATGTCTTGGCATTGGTTGGTACGCGTCGCCTAGCATGGAATGACGCTTGTAGTGCAGCCCACCTAATGTGACACGTTGCTTGTTGCGCAGGCACTTCCTTGCCTGCTCCTCTTGTACACATATTGATGGCGTGACACGGTGCCTAGTGCGCCCTTCCCTTTTCGTGGCACGCTACCTAGCGCGTAGCCCTGCCGGCGTGGCATGCTGCCTAGCGCGGCAGCCTTCATCTCATGTCACCTTCATGCGACTTCTTTACATTTCATGCTGAACTTCCTTCATGCTCACGCATCCACACAATTAGCTTCTTTTTTAGCATTTTATACTTATAAAACTAGCTACTCATGTTCGTTAGTCTATGCACATAATGCTAAGCATAAATACATGAGAATATACTAAAAACAAGGTAAAAACACGACTAAAGCAGGGGTATAAGTATCACATGGGCATGTAAATATGCCCAAGATCAGCCTTGTATAGCTGAAAGGTAGTCTCTGAGCATGTGTCCGGATTTCCTACACCTAAAGCACGTGCCAAAACCTCTAAGCACTTTCCGGTGTTCCTCCTACCATATCTCCCACAAGTGGAATGCTAGGCTCTCCTGACATGCTCTATTGAACTCTACAGCCTGATGCTCTACCCCTTTGATCATGTCTAGGTCTTGACAGAGCACTAGCTGATAATGGAGCTAGGGCTGATGACCTCTGGTGGGACTGAGTGCGATGTCAACCATCAGACCTCTACTGGAAATGTCCATTACTCCATGTCCAGGCCCTCTTAGCCTCCCTCTCCTTCTCCTTCTGCTCCTCCATTATCTACTGGGCGCATATAATCAACCACAAGAAATCTATGTCATTGCTCAACATGGTGGTCTTGCACTCCTTGACCAAGGAATCTGCCACTCTATTCACAAACCTGCTCACACGAGCCCTAAGATCGGTGATCATCTCCATTGCATGCTTAGACAACTTGGTAAACTCCAAGGAATACTCTTGAACTATCCTATGGTTCTGTTTTGAGTTGATGAACTCTTCCTCCTTCGCTTTTCTCAACTCCCTAGAGAAGAACCTGTCCAAGTAAGTAGTCACGAACTCATCCCAACTCACAAGGACTGATCCCATTCCCCCTGCTATCCTTCCACTAGCAAAACCATATATAAGAAACCCCCTTTAGCTGATAAGAGACTAAATATGCACTCTCCTGTCCCGTCACCCCCATAATCTAGGTGATCTTCTGCACCTCCTCAAGGAACTCATGCAGGTCCTCATCCACCTTTGACACAAGAAACTCAGGTGGATTCATCCTAAGACAGTCTCGCACTCACACCGTTGTTGTGCTCCATTCTAAGGAGCATGGGCGACTGTCTGCTAGTTGACCTGCGCGGTCATGGCATATGTCAACATCTGTAATGCCGCTCTGAACTTTGCATGAGTGACCTACTCGGGCAAAGGATCCATTGGTGCTAGCGGGGCTTGCGGATTGCCATCTCCATTGCCATTTACATGGTCATTTTCATTTCCATTCTTTATACCATTCACTCGGTGTGGAGGCATATTTCTGCAAATGCGTATAGCACGAGTTAGAGGAATAGAGAGATACTTAATCGAACGACATATATCATGAAAAAGTGAAATTTTCTAAAACGTCTTGTAGCCTCTTCCCCATAAGTGTAGCGCACTTCACACCCATGAAAAAGACTCTTCTTAACGTGGATTTTAGACACCTTATGACACTCTAAACCTTTTCTCTGATACCAAGTTTGTCACGACCCGAGCTGGACCCCAGATCGAGACATGAATCCTAAAACGATAAATGGCTTCAAGTCGATCCATGGCATGAACATAACAACAAAAGAGCATATATTAAAGCAGAAATTGATAACTAAAACATGAATAAGTGGGCGTCTAATTAACATAAAGTGTATATCAAATGGTACATCACAACATTGAATCTAAAAAATGAACATACTAATCTATGTTTGAAAAGCCTTTATTATTTGATGAGATGTTGGAATAAGCCCCCTGCTATCTCCAAGTCTGAAGAAAAACAGACATGATGAACATAACAAAATGAAGGTCCCGGGGAGATGAGGACTTACCCAATAGGGCTACCTGTACTGAGAAGGAAGTGAGCTATCGACGCAACAAAACTAGATCACCTGAACTTATATCATGAAATGATATAGCATAGAGTACGCAGTTAGTACTTTGAATGTACTGAGTATGCAAGGTAAGTAAAAACATGTTTAGTAAATGTAAACTGAAATCATGCATATAAATATAAATTGTTATATCATGAGAGTAGGGATTGCTTGCTGAAAACTCTATCTGCGACATACATAGTCATAAGCTTGTTATCATAACTAATCATAGTGACTTAAGATTTAGAAATAGAAATCATATGATTTGTCATAGTTGAAATTGTACGTAAAAGATCATAAACTAATCATTGGGTAAAATCTGTTGTAAAATATAATATCATAAGTCATGAACATAAGTAACTAAAATCATGAGGAACAATGGGAGAGTCGTCATAACCAACACCATCACGATAGAGCTTACGTGATGCCCCAACTATCACACTCAAGAGGGCAGAGTCGTACAAAACCTTGTCAGAGCTAAGGACCCTACCATGATATCGATATCAAGCTGAGGCCCTTGAGGGCAGGAGGAAAACTCTATTGAGAGGTCCAAAATAGGGAACATATACCCATGTTGGCGCATAGTTTTGAGACCGACGACATTGGTCTTCAATCCTGCTCGGTGCTTGAAAATACTCCCAAAAACATGCATAGTGCTCACATCGTTTTTCAATGAAGCTTAAATCATAATCATTACATAGCCTAAAATCTAAACATTGGGAGTCTTTTCTCCAAAACATATGATAAGCTGATCTTATTAGCCTTGGCTAGCTAAATCATGAAAACATACTTAGCTTGTATAAACTTGCTCAAATAATAAAATCATGCATACTTGAAATAGACTTCAAAAGTCAACATCATGGATTCATACATGAGAAATTCATAAATATTCATTCATGCTAGATATCTCATCATACTTGAAATCATGAATCATAAGCATGACTTTTCACAAAATATGCATAATAGGGAATAATTTCTAATAACTTTAAATCATGCTTTTATAATCAAATTGTTTGTAAGATCTTCCCATTAGACTTAAAATATGCTTTATAACATGAGGGCATTAGTCCCATAAACATATCAAAGAGAACTTCATAAAATTGGGTTAAAATCCTATAAAACCATACACTTTAATAAGAACTTGAGTTCATAAACTTGAGGATAATTTTGGACATGAGGGTGGAAGGAAATCCTCATTCATAGTCCTACATACTTGGGTAAATTGATCCTCAAACAAACCTTGGAAGCCCTAAAGAGTTAGGGAATGAATTAAGAGAGTTCTAGCTTGATATTGAAGAGGTTTCTCAATAACTTGCATGCATAGGAGTCTAATGACTTAGAGTAGGCTAATCCCTCTTAAAACACTCCTTTCAAGGATTAAAATGACATACTTTTGGAATTAGGAGCTTAGAAATTACGAAAATTTCCCTTATATAATTTGTATGGAAAATTGACACTTCCAGTTACCACGATCCATCCAACGAGTCATTGTAGGATATGATGGCTTATTGGATCATCCGTCGTTCCTTGGGGCAGCTCTAGTACTTGGCAGATTCACTCACCAATGACTGATAGGACGGGTCATTATAGGAAACGATGACCCATCACTTCTTCCATTGTCATCACTACCTCACCTACCTTACTTCAAAACATCAGACAACGGATCCCCACAACTGGTCGTTACTTGCACTAATGGGTCATTGCACCTGCCCGTTGCTTCTGAACCATCTCTAACCCTTTATCTTACTCCACTTAACGACTTCTTACAATGACTCATTATACCCTCCAATAGTCATTGCTAGGCTCGTTGATACTGAGAGGGGACTAATTGAAGGCCTACAACAAGGCATACCATGAGTCATTTCCCACAATGGCTCATCTCGTGAGTCGCTCCGTGACTTTGGTGCAAATATTTCCTTCTTTTCTCTAGTTCAACCCTCGGTTCTGATCTTAGGGACTTTTAGGTTGTTACATAATCTTTGTTGTGTGCTCATGGTGGTACGAATTGAAATTAGTGCTTGTATTTGAGTCATTTTTAGAGATTTTTTATTGTTTTGGATTATTTTAAGTCTTAGTAGTCCTATGTGCAGCCCTTATGTCTTTGTAAGCTTTAGTCAATTCCTATGATGCAGCCCTTATGTCTTGGTAAGCTTGAGTGAATTCCTATGCTAAGTAAATGATTTACTTGAGGACAAGCAATAGTTCATGTTTGGGGGTTTGATGAGTTGGTACTTTACCAACTTATCTCGCTCTTAACCCTAAGTTATTGTCTCATTTTAATGCAATTTAGAAGGAGTGTATGTCTTTATTCTCTTATGTGCAAGAATTTATTTGAAACAAAGATCAAGCAGGATTTGAACTTAAAACAATCTATATGAGGAACAACAATTGACATGCATGCCATAAGTCAGCACCTATGTTTCGCAGGTGCCACGCAAGAAGATATGGAGCTTACTGGCAATGGACCTCTATGCCGCAAGTCAGCACCAATGGTTCACAAGTTCCACACAAGAGGAAGTGAGAGAAGACTACCTTTGACATGCATTGCACACGCGTGCCGCAAGTCTATACCTGCAAAATGCAGATGCCAACGTGAGTAAGCCAAACATCCTCCGAAGGGAAAATTGTCCAAAAGATAATTATATACCTAGGGAGCGTCCTAGGGCATTTTAGGGATCTGTGCAAGGAATATATGTATGTTTATTACCCCATTAAGGGTGAGGAAATATTGAAGAGGATAGAGAATATTGAAAATCATATAGTACATTTTCTACTTTCTACTTCATCGTAGTGAAAACACCGTAGTTGAAGATACAAATCTTGAAATAAATTTTAATTGCTTGTGATGAATGGTTTTGAGGAATTCCTCTTCGGTATAATTTCTCCCTCCCTAATTGTGAGCAACTAATTTTTCTTCTAGGAGTGTGTGTGAATGATATGTGTTTAATATTTATTGGATATTGACTAATTTATTATAACGCATGAATCTATTAATTTCTTTGAGTTTTAATATGAATATTAATGGTTGCAAACATTAATTAAATTCTCTAATTTTGCTTTTTCTTAAGAAAGAAAAGTGAAGTTGGGTAAGACTTCAACAGTGAGATTTGGGGCTTTTATCTATGGATTAGAGCTAAAAATAGTCTATGCTCGATTTAAGCATCATTTAAGGGCTAGAGCTAGAAATAGTCTATGCCCACTCAAGCAATATTTGCTTGTTTTACAAATGTTGGTTTTGGGGTTTAAGAAAACTCAAAATATATATACTCTTTTGGTTGAGAAACTTTGAATGTAGCTAGAACCAAATCTATCCATTTGATAACTGATTCTAAGGCTTTTAGATAATACTTACCAAAATGAGACCCCATCGAATGCACACCCCTAACATCTCTAATCATGTCAAAAACAATTATGTTACTTTTTTGCGATTACAAATTTGAGTTGATAAGTGTTCAAACCATTTCCCCCATTTTTAATTTATGTTTACACATTATGCTTGCTCTTGTGAATTAACTCAGAACTTTTGGTAAATCTAGCCTCTAATATCTTCAGAAATCAACCCTGACTCTTGTTGGGTACTTATTTTGCATACGTCTGTAGCCATCACCTAAGTAGGAATGTTGTTTTGGACGTTATCAAACCTCAAAAAGCATGGCCCAATCAGGTGAAACAATGATAGGAGTCGATATCAATTTTTTTTAAGGCACTCAATGCCTCTAGACATGCCTCATCAAACATGAACTTCACCTCCTTCTCCAACAACTTACACAATTGGTGAGCAATTTTAGAGAAATCATTGATGGATCTACCATTAAAACTAGCATGCCTTAAAATTATTCGAATCCCTTTTACGAAAATTGGTGGTGGTAGTTTTTCAATCACCTCAATTTTCGCCCTATCAAATTCAATTCCCTTCCTCAAATCTTGTGGTCGAGCACTATGCCTTACTTCACCATAAAATGACATTTTTTCCAACTAAGCACTAAATTATATTCCACATACCATTTTAATACACTACTCAAATGAGCCAAACAATCCACAAAGGTGTCACCTACAATAGAAAAATTATCCATGAAAACCTCGATAGTGTCCTCCACGATGTCTAAGATGATAGATATCATACAATGCTGAAAAGTCACCGGTGCATTACATAAGCTAAATGGTATTCTCTTATAAGAGAATGTCCCATATGGACAAGTGAAAGTGGTCTTCTCATAGTATTCAGGAGCATCCGAGATCTGATTGCATCCTAAATACCCATTGAGAAAATAGTACCATCCTCTATCAGGAAGATGGTCTAGCATCTGATCCATAAAGGGCATCGGAGAGTGATCCTTTTTCAATCCATGCATTCAACTTTCTATATTCCATGCACACTCGCCAGCCTTTGACTCGTCTCATTGGAATGAGCTTATTGTTAGAATTAGGAACCAAACTGATTCCATCTTTCTTTAACACATATTAAACGAGTCTTAGCCATTTATTATCTATAATAGGCTACACCACGCCTGCATCCCACCACTTGATGATCTCCTTCTAAGAAACCTCTTGTTGTCACAACTCGGGTCTACACCCTTGACGTGACACGGTATATAGAATCACAAGTTACCCTAAACAAACCCATAGCATGACATAATTCTATAATGACTGAACTACTATAAAGGAATATTAAATAGAAGCTTTTTAAAATGATAACCAAATACTTTAATAAATAAGGATCATCTAATAAGATAAAAAATTTCATCAACACTAGAAATAAAGATGAAACTAATATACCCTATCTGAAAGCCTTCTAAAAGAAACTAATGAGTTACTGGGACAAACCCCCAGCTAACTCTAATGTCTGAAATGCTAAGATTGACAAATACTGAAAATAAAGACTCCGGTCTCGAAAGATGAGGACTCAACAGTAGTACTCCGCTACAATAAGTATGAAGGAGAGCTAAAATGTTGATGAGTCTGAGAGCCTGAGCCTATTTCATAAAATGATATAGCACATGAAATATGTGGTCAGTACTTTGAATGTACTGAGTATATAAGATATTAAACTGAAATACAAATAGAACATACCAATAGTCTAAAAAGTTGTGCTAAAATGCATGACTGAACTGGAGAACCATGACCCTTAATAAAATATATAAATATCGATATGAAGTAGTAGTCTGACATTACATAATAAAATACAGTAAAAGCTAATTTAAGAGTCATGTGCATGTACTAAAAACTGAGTTTGTAATTGTGACTGAGATTGTAACTTTATTGAATTATGGGAGAGTCTATTAACTGACATATAACTGCGGAATCTAACCGTGGAGTTTGATGTATATGCCTCATCGAAAGGACCAAATATACGTGATAAGTTGGTAATTTACCAACTCATTAGACTCTAAAATGTGAGTTTTTGTTTTGTTCCCGAGCTGATTATTTGGATTTTATGCCCTTTTTTCTTTTGTTGTGTGTAGATGACTAAATTAGAAGAAAAGAGAAAAAATGGAGTAAAAAGGAGGAAGTGAGAATGAATCTGCGAGTCGCAAGTATCAACAGACAAAACACCGGCTAAAGGTCGAATATCACTGCCCCAGAGGATTATTCCGCCAATGGTTCACGACTTTCCAGCGGCGAGTAACTAGTTCTGTCGCCGAATGACACTCAAAGAATTATGGACAAAGGCTTGAAGATCCAGCGGTTCACGGATTGGCATCGGTGAAACGCCGGGTGAACCACCGGTTTTCACTTGAAATTAGTGCAGATGAAGAAAAGACACTCGGTGGTTCACGGATTGCATCGATGAACCATCGGTGCCTACACTGGTTCCAGAATGGTTCTTATAAGGGTATAATCATCCATCACTGAAAAGTAGATGAAAAGTACCCTACTTTTTAGGGTATAAATTTAAAAAGAAGTACTATGTATTGAAGGCAGAGAGAGAGAGAGAGATAGAAATAGAGAATTTGAAGAAAGAAAGAAAGCTTACATCACATCATCTTTTCTTTTAGCTGAAGAACATTCTCTTAGCCGAAAGAGGAAGATTTTGAGTGAAAATCATAGAAAGTACTCTGTTCTATCTCCTTTTGTACTAGTAAGTTTCATCTATTATTAAAGATTATTGTGTGAAGTTGATTTATCTACTCTTGCTATTAATTTTAATGATGCTATTGATGAATGTGTTTTTGAGTTTCTTACCTATGAGTAGCTAAAATCATTAACTAGAGGTGTGCGATGATGAATACTTAATTGGATTAGGTATTGCTAGAATCATCTTCATGTTGTTCAGTTAAGTGTAAATTTGTTAGATACTCTTCAATCTACTAATGAAGATCCATTAATTATGTTATGCGTCTATTTATTCTTGCTTGATTATTGCTTGAGAGAGAATAATTACGTACTTGGAAGAGAATCTGGTAGTCGGTATGGATAAGAGATTGTTAAATTAAGTTAGAAATAGTTGAAATTGTCTTCTCATTCCTTATTGGCAACTAATAGCTAGGAATAGTGCAATTGCTAATCCAAATCAAATTGGGTTGAGCTCAGTAGTGGTTAGAGCTTTGATAAAACTCTAGCTAGAGGTAGTTAATAGGCTGAGAAGCTGAGATTATCCACTTTCTGAGATTATTTACACTTATTGAACTCACAAGATGACATGGCATGTCCCAATATAGTTAGTATTTCATCTACACCACACCTCTAGTATTTCACACCCTTGTTGACAACTTAGTTGATCTTGCTTTTACTTCATTAAATCAACCAATACAATTCTCTAAAAATTTCAACTCCTCTAATTTTATTTATTCAAATATTAAATCTACGTGGTGCATACTATCATCAATTTCTCAATCGACACTTGAAATTATCATTCCCTAGTCCTCGTTGGATTGGACCCCTGCATTCTTCGGGTTACTTGTTTTGATACTTTGGCCGTGTATATTCTTTGAATTAAGGATATATTTTGGACTTTATCCAAAATAGTGTCGTTGTCGGGGACTAGCGCTTGATGATCTTGTGTTGATTGTTAAGTTGAAATAGTTTTGCATTGTAGTTACTTAATGTGAGTTTGTTGTGTTTCTAGGAGCTCATAACCACATGAGTCATCACTCCCAAGCAGGGGATAGCTCAATGGAGGGTAACATGGAACTCGAGGAAGATAATCCGGTGATGCCGAAAGTTGCAGGAGCTATTCCCCTACCACCAACGGTAGGGAATGCAGTGTTTCATGTCACCAACACAATGCTTTACTTGTTGCAAATGAAAGGGGTCTTTGGCAGAAAACCAAGTGATGATGCGAATCATCATTTGAGGAATTTTTTGGAAATATGGCATCCCTTCAATATAACAAATATTAGCCAAGACTCCATCAAGTTGAGACTCTTTCCTTTTTCATTGATGTATTACTTCATGACATGAGCTAACCAAGGTCCTCCTTGACCGTTTTTTCCCTCCATCAAAGATGCTTCAGCTGAGAGATGATATTACAACTTTCAGGAAAGAACTTGGAGAGCCTTTACATGAGGCGTGGTTAAGGTTTAAAAAGAAGGTGGATCTTTGCCCAAATCATGGATTGCCAGATGGAGTGCTTCTACAAAGCTTCTATAGGGCCCTTGATTCAATTAACAAGTCTATGGAAAACAATCGAGCTGGTGGTTCTATTACGGGCCATACATACGGGTTAGCCAAAGCTCTCCTTGACCAAATTACAAAGACCAACAGGGCTTGGCACACAAGATAAAAAAGTGCTCATGAGATTAGTTCAAGTGCATTGGTAGCAGAGTTGCGAAAACGGTATGAAGAGCGGGGTGAAAATCTCGCCATGATGATGACACAATTAGAATTGATGACCAATCACTTGATGGGAGCAACGCCAAAGGTAGTAAATGTCGTGGGAATGCAAGGTTCCTTACAATATGAAAGAGAGTCATCACTGCCGAGATATGATGAAGAATGCCCATATATGGGAAACCAAATGGGAGGCCCTCGACCTGGCTTCCAAGGAGCAAACCAAGGCCCGTGGCGCCCAAGGGATGATAACCAAGGTTGGAGGAATCGTGAGCCACAAGAATGGCCTGAAAGAAATAAGAGGTGGAGCAATAGAGAGCTAAACCAAGAAGGTGATCGCTATCACAGAAGCTCAAATCCATATATTCCATCTCCTAAGATTGGAAATCTTCAAAATCAGCCAGGGTAAGTGAAGCGGATAGCTCAAAATCGAAGAAATGCTATAAAGAGTTTTGAAGAAGGTGAAGTCGACCGAAAGTGGAGTGAACGAATTAAGAGGGCAGGTGTCTAACCTCACTCAAATGGTAACTTCACACTCAGCTTCCATCAAGAATTTGGAAACCCAAATGAATCACCTATCAGCTCAAATGAACCCTAGGATGAAGGGAACACTACCTAGTGACACAATGCCTGATCCAAAGAAAGATGGTCAATGTATAGCTATTGTCACTAGAAGTGCCAAGGTGATTGGTGATATCTCAGGGAAGCCTAGTGAGGTGGAGAGCCCGAAAGTAATTGATGAACATGAAGTTGATAAAATGCCAATGACTTCGAAGAATGAACAAAATGTTGAGGAAGAAAAAGAGGGAAAGGATGATGAGATCATCATTCATGTTGATGATGATGAGGCAGGCGTGAAGGCCCCGATTGTTGAAAGGGTTGAATAAAAAATTCCACCTCCTTATCCACAGCGACTGAACAAGAAGAAGAAGGATGACCAGTTTAAGAAGTTTGTGGACATGTTTAGCAAATTGTCCATAAATATATCGTTAGTCGATTCTTTGCTCCAAATGCCCAGTTATGCCAAGTTTATGAAAGATTTTTTGGAAAAGAAAAAGGTGGTTGATGTACGTAATGAAGAGAAAACACACCATTATAGTGTGGTGATGATGAGTAACCTTTCCCCAAAAAGGGAAGATCCCAGAGCCTTTACAATTCCATGCACAATTGGGATTTGCGTGTTCAAGAAGGCCCTTAGTGATCTCAGTGCCAGCATAAATTTGATGCTCCTGCTCATTTTTATGAATTGGGCCTCAGAAGCACAAAATCGACATTGATGCGGTTGCTAATGGAGGATAGGTCAATCAAAAGATCGGTAGGGGTGCTAGAAGATGTGCTGGTGAGAGTGGAAAAGATTATTCTACCAGCTGATTTTGTTATTTTGGATTATGAAATGGATGTAAAAGTTCCCATTATTTTGGGAAGACTATTGTTGGTTACGGGGAGAGCAGTGGTAGATGTGGAGCTTGGAGAATTAAAATTTCGGGTTGGCAGTACGGAAGTTACCTTTCAAGTGCGTCCATTAGTTGTAACTCTGCCCAAATGCAAGGTGGTTGGAGTATTAAAAAATGAAGATGAGGATAAGGGATTGGAGCTGAGGGAGATGGAGTCAGATGATGACCCATTGGAAATGAGGAATTGAAAAAGGACTACGTCGTGCCACAACATTAAATAAGGAGCTTCTTAGGAGGCAACCCAAGTGTTTAGTGGATTATTTTGTTGTTGTTGTTTGTGTAGGAGCTGAGAAATTAGGAGCAAAGGGGGGAACAAATCATGAATGAAGATACGGCGAGGAACCGGTGAGCGACCGGTCCAAAAACGTGAACCGCCGAAGAAGAGGAGCATAAAGCAGAAAGCTGAGAGTTGAATTGAAGAACCGGCAGGCCATCGGTGAACCGCCGAACCAGATTGGGGGGCTGTCGGTTTATCGCCGATAGTGAGCAGAAAACCTGAAGCTCGGCCACAGACTCAGCGGGTGACCGACGAAAAGTAGATGCAATTCGCGAACCGTCGGCAGGAAGCAGATCATTGGGCACAATACATCGTAAAATAAATCATAGCGATGAACCGCCGGTTCGAATCCGCGAACCGCCAGTTTGAATCCGTGAACCGCCGGTGTATCATCGGCCAAGGTGCGTAGTAAGTACAAAATGGAATCTAAAAAAATTGGCCCATAAAATCCCAAATACCTACCCAGTCACCCTATTCTGCAAATATTCCCATAACTCCCCTTTTTCCAACACTTTTTCTTTCCACTTTTATCTTTCCATTACCCAACTTTCCCAATTCCCCACATTCCTCCATTTTCAACCTCTCTAATCTCCCACTTTTCCACCTTATAACTTCCCACCAACACACCCATATTAAGCTCTCCACCTTCCCCTCAACCTATCACATTCCCACTCCGCACCTATAAAAATCCCTCCATATTTCACTAACACAATCACATCACTCATACTCTCTACACTACACTCATTTGAAGGTGCCATTGCAAGTTTGAGTTCTTTTCCTTTTTGAAATTAACATAGTGTGCAAGCATTCTTCCAATTTAGTAACAATTTTCTTGCCCCTGTTTTAATTTTATTATTGGTACCTGATTCTTTAGGAGTAATATTCTATTTTACTTCCTTGTTGAACTGTTGAATGTGTTATTCTTGTTAAATGGAATGGATATGTGCTTTTGTAGTAAAATTATGAATAGGGTGAAGTCTGAGTAACCCATTTGCATAAAGCACAATGTTTTTCCCGATGATAGGACGGGTGACGCCAATCTTAACAGCTAAACGTCATGAATATGTGTGTGAATTGAGTAGAGTTGCTTCTAGTATGTTTGATGTGAAGGTGGGTTAGTGGGTTCCTGTGAATAATGAGTTGAAAATTTAGGAATGACAGGGGCCGGTGATTCGCCAGTCAGATTTAGCGAATATCTGATGGAGCGCCGATTCACTTTGAAATTGTCCTTGGCCACTGAGTGGAATCCGCGCTACATTGGTAGTTCGCGAACATAGACCAGTGAGACGCCACTTGAACCGACGAAAATTTCATAGTTGCCCAGTTTTCTATTGGGCATTGGCGGTCCGCGAAATGTCTTCTGGGAACTGCCGGTCTTCTGAAGGTACCACTAGATCTTTAAATGATTGATTGATTTTCCTTTTTTTCTTATTTCCTCTTTAGACTAGTTTTCTTTTTTTATTAATTTCTACTTCAATTTCTTGTCACTAACATACCTCTTGCAGAAAAGCCAGGGCCACTAAACCAAGGAACAACACCAAAGAAGCACTAATCCTCAGTGTGCCAAACATGAAAGAGCACTACGTCATTTGCCAAGGTCGCTCAGTAATCGTGGAGAAGCAGTTTGACTTGACAGGATTGCGGGTGATTTCCCCAACATCACCGAGCAGTTCACCCATAGGCAATGGCATGCATTTGCCAACCCACTTCCTCCATATTACCCCAGCTTGGTCACTAAGTTCTACGCCTCTTATCAAGCCCGCCAAGAGAGTATGCAACATAGAGGCGAAGTAGATGATTTCCCCTGCTTGCCATTTGTGATGATCCAGGGAGTGGAGGTTGATATAACCCCGGTGGCCATTAATGATTTTTTTTGGGAGGATGAAATTGACTCCGCTATGAAGTAAATGACAAGAGTGGCAGATATGAAGGACCAGTTCGCGTGGGTAGGACGCATTATAGCTGTTGGCAATCCTTCGTGGGCCGTTATGGGCGGCGAATTCTCTCACCACGACTTGAAGTTCGAGGACAAGTTGTGGCTCGATTTTTTTTGTGCTCGGATCATACCCTCTAAAAATGAACAGAGGGTCAACCTTGAAACCACCATTCTTATTGCTCGCATAATGATGAGAGTCCCCATCAACTTCGGAGAAATTTTCGCTCAACAGATGAAGAAGAAGGCCAGGAAGTCCAATACCTCAATGCTCTATGCTATCTTAATTTCCCAGCTTTGCTCAGCAGTTGGGGTACCTCTATTCTCGGATGGAAATCCTTCTGTTGCTTCAAGTGTAATTGATATCAAGCGAAAGAGAGATGCCGAGGAACCAGCAGTAAATAGGAAGCGCCAGAAAGCCTTTGGAGTGTAAGAAGAATCCCTCTCCCACAGGTCATCCCAATCACCAATCTCCATAGAATCCAATGTGCCCCATCCTGACATGTCGGGCTAAGCATCAGATAAATTGCATCAGCAAAGAGTTTCTCCCGCTCCATAATCTTCTCAGCCAAGTGGTCTCCATCAACTTGTGGAGATGACAAACTAGCATGAGAGTCAACATCAACATTTGGCTAAGAGCCTCCTGGAAATCATTGCTAAAACAATCAAGAAGGAGCTCAAATCGCTGTACAAGAATGTCACCATTATATGCAAGAGGGTGGATGCAGTAGAAGGGGCAGTTGATGAGCCCGCAAGTGTACGGGTCATACAAGTAATACAGTGGCTCTTTTTAAGAACCGGAATGTCGAACCCACAGGAATAGGAATACGGGGTGAAAC
>JACEIK010001174.1:60344-71084 GCA_018107945.1 Datura stramonium
ATCATGTTGGTTAGCACATATCTTCACATTTATATAAAATCACATGAAAATGTATAAAATAACTTAGATAACAAGACTAATTTAAGTTATAAAGCGTATCGCGGGCATGCTATTTTTGCCCGTGATCATCCAGCTTATTAGGGAAAGGATGAAAATAGCTCAGAGTCATCAAAAATCTTATACGGATGTTAGACGGAGAGAACTTGAGTTTGAAGTTTGATGATTGGAAGTTTTTAAGGTGTCTCTCATGAAGAGAGTGATGAGGTTCATAAAGAAAGGGAAGCTTAGTCCCTGATATGTTGCTCCTTATAAGATTCTGAGGCGAGCTGGCAAAGTGGCATATGAGTTGGAGCTACAAACTGAGTTAACTTCGATACATCCAGTTTTTCACGTATCACTACTAAAGAAGTACATAGGTGACCCGACCTTAGTTGTTCTGGTGAAGGGCATAGGCGTGAAGGATAGACTTACCTATGAGGAGGTTCCGGTTGAGATCTTTGATTGTCAGGTTCGAAAGTTGAAAAATAAATAAGTAGGTTCAGTGAAGGTGTTGTGGAGGAATCAGCTTGTTGAGGGAGCTACGTGGGAAGTCGAAGCAGATATGATGGTTAGACACCCGCATCTTTTCCCTTCCGGCTCACTTTTAGCACGAGGTTTCAGTTTCCTCTTCAGTATTCTATTCAGTTTTCATGTCAAGTTTATATCTCTAAGTTCCTTTCATGTCATTGCATGTATGTATGTTTCGTGAATTCAGTTAGTCATGTATTTCAGTCCGGAGTTTTAGCTGTTCAATTTTGGGATTGCAGTTCCTTCCCTATCTTTTTAGTATGCTTAATCTACATTCTAGTACGATTGTTCCCTAGGGGGAGATAATGTAACACCTAGGAAGTCCCTAAGGTCAGACCCGAGGATTGAATCATAGGAATCAGGAATAAATTATATCAAAGCCATGGAATGACCCAAGGGACGAGTCGTTGTAGGGAATAATGACCCGTTGTGTCCCTCATGGTATGTCCATAGTTATACCTTTCCAGCAAGCAATGAGCCTAGCAATGACTTGTTGGAAGATCCAACAGGTCTTCTTGGGTGGCCGTTGAATGGGGTTCAGGAAATGCCTAAAAACTTAGTTAGTGACGACGAGAGGATACGATGAGCCGTTGTTCCAAGGAACAACTCGTCCTATCGGGTCGTTGATTAGAGAATTCGAAGAGTATCAAAACTTTCCCTGGAAATAATGGATCGAGTAACGGGTCGTTGTTGCATATGACGACCTGTCCTGAGTAGTCATTTGTTAGACCCTCTATAGAATATTGAATGTGCATCAGATGCAATGGGCAGGTGCAATGATCTGTTGGAGCGAGTAACGACCTATCCTATCAATCGTTGGTGAGGGATCAGCCTTAGTATCAGAAATTCCATAGGGAACGATGGACGATCCAACGAGCTGTTGTATCCTACAATGACCTGTTAGATGGATTGTTATAACTGGCACCGACCTTTTTCCTGTGTAATCATTGAGGGTATTTACATAAATTCTAAGCTCTTAAGTCCTAAACTATGTTGTTTTAAGCCCTGAAAAGAGTGTTTTAAGAAGGTTTAACCTATATCAAGTTATTAGGCTCCCCATGCATTCAAAGCTTTGAATTCTCTTGGAAGATCAATCTAAAATTCTCTCAATTCTTCCGCATTTCTCTTGGGCTTTCAAGAATAAGTTGAGAATCAGTCTACCCAGGTATGTACAGCTATGAATAAGAGTTTCCTTTCACTCTCATGCCCAAATTTATCCTCAAATTCATGAATTAAAGTTCTAATTCAAGCATATGATCTTATAAGGTTTTAATCCAATTTTATGAAATTCTCTATGATATGTATATGGGTCAATTCCCCTTATGTTCCAAAGTATGTTTTAAGATTTATGGATATATTTTATATATAATTTGATTATAAATTCATGATTTCAAGTTTTAGAAATTATGCCCTATTATGAAAGTTTTATGAAAAGTCAAGTTTATGATTCATGATTTCATGTATGATGAGATGTCTAACATGAATGAATGTTTATAAATTACCCATGTATGAAACTATGATTTTGACTTATAAAATCTATTTCAAGTATGCATGATTTTATGATTTGGGGCAGCCCATACGAGTTAAATATGTTTTCATGATTTAGCTAGGGTTAATAAGATCAACTTATCATATGGTTTGGAGTCAACACTCCAAATTCATCTTATCATATGTTTGGAGCCAGGACTCCTAATATTCAGATTTCAAGATATATATAAACTATAATTTTAGCTTTGTTGAAAAATGATGTGAGCATTATGCATGTTTTTTGGAGTAGTATCTAGCACCGAGTAGGCCAAGGTTCAGGTAAACCTTGGGTGTCAAAATTACATGCCAATGTAGGTATTCATATACATTGGTATCTCCTTTGAGAGTTTTCCCCTAACCCCAATGGGCTTCAGCTTGATATCGATATCATAGTATCGTCCTTAGCCCTGGAAAGGTTTTGGATGCTCTACCCACTTGAGTGTGATAGTTGGGGCACTATATAAGCTCTATCATGATGGTGTAGGTTATGATGAGTCTCCTATTGTTCCTCATGATTTCAGTTATTCATGTTCATGATTTATAATATATGTTTTACAGTAGGTTTGACCCAATGATTAGTTTATGAGCTTTTACTTATGATTTCATCTATGACAAGTCATATGTTTCTAATTTTTAACCTTGGGTCATTATGTTCAGATATGATACTCAGCTTATGAATATGTATGTCTCAGAAATAGTTTTCAACATACAGTCCTTACTCTCATGTTCTCATGATTTATATTGTTATGCTTGATTTCAGTTAACATTTACTCAACATGTGTTACTTACCTGACATACTCAGTACATTCCAAGTACTGATCACATACTCTATAATGTATCATTTCATGATATAGGTCTGAGCGATCATACTTAGTTGCGTCATTAGTCCAGCTTTCCCTCGCAGTCCATCACAGTTTCTGTTGTTGGTCAGTCATCATAATCTAAGGACATTCCGTTTAGTATTTGATTATTCTATTTCAGTTTTAAACTTTAGTGAGCTATTTGGAGGTGTTGTCCCATCAGATCATCAGACAGTTTAGAGACTTATCAGACATTATGTAGACTTTTAACTTTATCGACTGTTGACTCAATTGATTATTGTTATGTTATTCAGGCTTCCGCTTATTCATTTTTAGGTGATCAGTGTCCCCTTTGATGTATGCCATTTAGTTGCTATATTCATGTCATGCGTCTACTTGGGGTCGTTCGTGGTTTTATGTCTCGTGTCTCGATTTAGGTCCCAGCTCGTGTCGTGACAGCTCTCCTCACAAAGAAGTTGACTGAATCTAAGGTCAAGAAAGTGCATGTTATTGATGAGACCATGACCGATGTTCAATAGGGGCATTGTTACACCCCATAAAAGTTAGTAACTCATAAGTGTATGCTTAGAATTGTGATAAATAAAGAGTATATGACGCGTGTAGGAGAACCCGAAAGTCAGGTCAAACAAGGCCAGGCCGCAAGGGCCAGCGCGACGCGCCAGCACCCTGGCGCCCTGGGTAGCGTGGTGCGCAAGCCCTGTTGGTGCCTTGGGAGGCGCGGCGTGGAACTAGGTTGCCACAATGGTCGGTGCGAAGTGCCCCTAGTCCACCACCCACATATATGTATAAGAGTCCTTTGTTCATTTTGTGATCATTTCCAACATAAGTCACGGCCAGATAGAGTGTGAGACGAGGGAATTCAACATTTTCCATCCGATTACACAATCAAACGCCATCCAAACTCTGATTAACTTTAGGTATTGAATCATAAGCCTATAGGGAACATTACTACGGAGTTATTTTTCCAAAAAACTCCCGGTGAATTGGAACTCCACCGAGTAGAAGTCGTCAGAATTGCTTCAAACTGATTTCTATACGATCATAGGCTTCGAGTAAGCATTTCTCCTTTCTGAACTCTCAAAAAATTATTCATTTTCGGCCGTATTTCGTCAAGTTGAAGTGTAGTTGATATTATTATTAAAAGTTATTATTTTTATCGAATTGAGTACTGAAACTAGTCTCATTCTCCCAATAATATGATTGCAGTTGCGAAGGGCTGTTGAATACAGGTTGGAACTTGTTGGTTAAATCGAGACTCCAAATAATACGATTACAATTGCGAAGGGCTATTGAATACAGGTTGGAACTCGCCGGTTAAACAGAAAGTCAACACTTGAGGTATGTAAGGCTATCATTTTAGCAAGTTATGTTCGTCGTAAAGTTAGTACGACCCATATGTCTATAGTACTTTAGAGTAAACCTATTGGGGCCAACTGTTTTAAACTGAATTGAGTCAATAGCAATGAAATAGTAATTCTTGTTCAAGTTAGCCTAGCTAGAAAGGTCTTACCCCAATGTTGAGTAGTTAGCCGTTATCCCATATTGAGTTCCATCTACTGAGGCCGCGAGGACCATATTGAGTTCCATTTACTGAAGCCGTGAGGGCCATATTGAGTTCCACTTCCTGAGGTTGTGAGGGCCACACAAAGTTCCCTTTATTGAGGCTGCGAGGGCTATACAGAGTTTCATTTATTAAGGCCTCGAGGGCCATAATGAGTTCCATCAGATTGAAGCCACGAGGGCCAACTCGAGTTACAGTTTACGTAAAACCCTTAGTAGTCCGGTAAGTAGAGGGGATCTTGTTTTTACTTGTCAGGGCTTTTGGGGGCCTAGGTAGGTTTTTCTGTGTTGTTTGTACCTTCCAGGCTTATGGGGGCCCGGTTAGGTTCTTGTTTGCATATATAGACTTGTTGTTTAGGTAACTCAAACGATACAGGTATTGCAGTTTAAATCCTTACTCTCTCTTTTTATTACTACAGATTGACTAGCTTTTAGTCAAGTTATTACCTTTCTTCCTTACATATTCGGTACATATTGTACTGACGCCCACTCGGGCACTGCATTACTTGCCTGCAGGTGCAGATAGACGTGGTTCGGGACGTTCCTTGCCTTCAGCTGGGGTCAGCAGTTTATTCATCTCCTTCCCTCTGGAGTTGAAAGTTAGATGAGGTTTTCTTTTGATGTACAATTTTGGATAGGTTGGGGCCCTATCCCGACCATTATATCACTCCTAGAGGCTTGCAGACTATTGTACATTTCCTTTGGTTAGTTGTTGTTGGTTGTGTGGGGCCCGTGTATGTTTTATTTCCTATGATGGCCATGTGGGGTATTGTTAAGCTGTTAGTTAGCAGCCATTCGTCCATAGCGTAGTTTAGTGCTTGATTTATGTTTCAGTCATAACTAGACAACATGATGGTCTTGTCGGCCCACATAGGTTTCCTATTATTGTGATGTTGTGGTTAGTTGTCTTCTTTTACAGGTGGCCTTGTCGTCTAGGGGCTATATTTACAACCAAGATATAACTCATTGGTTTCTTGAGTTGAGTGTCAATGTGCACCAGTTCAGTCAGGCTAGTTCAGACCTAGTGTGGCATTAGGTGCCAGTCATGTCTCCCAAGGTGGGGTGTGACAGGAATGGATGCCCTCATCTTTCTTACCAATATCATCCAGTATAATGTAGTACCCCGAAAGCCCTAAGATCAGACCCGAGGGTGAAATCGGTGAAAACGAGATTTTCTACACCAGGTCACAGGATGAGTCGTCCAATGACCCGTGAGGTGCACCATGAGTCGTTAAGTGACTCGTGGGGACTAGGGTAGACTTGGTTGGAATTTTTAGTTTGCGGTTGACCACGGCTTAGATCACAAGTCGCGGTCAGGACCACGAGCCGTTAGGTCACTCGTGGTCAGAGGTTGACTTGAAGTGGAAAAATTGGGCACTGATGGTCACGACTTGGTCACTACGAGTATTGGGTACACCACAAGTCATGATGTCCCTCGTGGTGACCCGTGATGAAGAATTTCCAGTGTTGGCAATGAGTGATGACCAAGAGTCGTAGTCAGTAGCGACAAATCGTCCAGTCCCTCATAGGGACTGACAGTGTGATTTTTCTATGAAATTTTTAAGGGCTTTTGCGTAATTTTCTAAACTCCTAGACTTTAAACTGCGTCATTTTGGGCACGTTTTGCATAGAATTAAAGGGATAATCGACTAAATCCCTCTCACTTTCACTCAACTCTTGACCTCCTAATATTAGAAGTATGATTTACACAGACAGTTCTCCCTAAGAAAGCTAGGGCATTCAACTCTTCTTCTTAGATTCTCAAGAGTTTTCTTCGGGATTTCTACACCAGGTATGTGGGTATTTAACAAGGGGATTGTTCTTCCCTTGTGCCCCAAAACTCTCCTAAAATCTCCTATCAGTTTTAGCCTTGAAGTTCACCGTTAGGGTTTAATTGTCAGTAATTAAGAAATTCCCTCCTGCTATAATTCTCTTGTGTATTGAGGATTGCTGTTAGTGATAAATTTTGGTTCATTATCCCCCTACATGAATTATGATGATTTTAGCCCTAGTTCTTGAATGCAGTAAAGTGGGTCTTGCATGTTGGTTAGATATAAATGTTGCTTGACCCTTTCAGTGGTGAAATTCCCATGTTATTGTTATCTTATGAATTTTCAGTCAGTTGAAAGCTAGTACCGTCTTAGTCAAAATGTTACTACCTTCAATGTATTTCAGAAATGTCAGCTGATCAATTTGACTACAATCAGTTCTTGAGGTATCAATAATGCCTCCCAATTATCAGATATTAGTTATCAGTTCTCAGTTATCATTACCAGTTAGTTCTACAGATGGTTACGACGCTTCCAGATAAGCAACTCTAGCCAGTCCTAGAACACAAGTTATAGAATCCGGTCTGATAAGACTCTCAGGGTACTTCTAGATAAGTATCCCTGATTTAGTCTTGGACCCCATTTTTGAGCTATCAGCTTTACAATAGGAATATCCATTGGTCAGATAAGTATCAGCTATGAGCTATCAATTTCGAGCTATCAACTTCCAGAGCACCCAGGTTCCCAGAACTACGTTGCCATCGTAGGTTATTTTATTGGTCCAATGTCCCTAGTTTTAAGATCACTCTGTTCATGCCTTTTGTACCCTTGCAAGGTATATTGGGTCCTACTGATGGGGCGTATACATCGAACTCCACGTTTAGCTCACGTGGTTATATGTCGGTTATAGACTCTCCCACTAGTCAGTATAGTTTCAGTTTAGCTCAGTTCAGTCCAGTTCAGTTTAGCTCAGATTAGTTTCTCAGATACAGGACATGTCTATAACCATCAGTCAGGGTCCCTATTAACCATATCAGTTATACTTCAGTTGTATCAATTTTCAGTATTTTAGTTGGTCATTACATGTCACTACAGTTCAGTTACTTGTTCTTTCATGCTTATTATATCTCTCACTTACTCAGTACATTCAAAGTACTGATGAATACCTTCTATGTTGTATCGTATCATGATATAGGCACAGGTTCTCAGTCCTAGCATCGTTAGTAGTTTCCCTCAGACGATACCAACAGCAGCATTGGTGAGTCCTCATTTTTTGAGGACGATATTTATTTTCGGTTAGTTACTTTCAGTTAGAGTTTAGAGTTAGCTGGGGGCTTGTCCAAGAAACTCATCATTTAATAGTTGGCTTTCAGACATAGGCTTAGATATTCAATATTGTTTTTCAGATGTATGGACTTTTGTCAAAGTAGTTTTTCTTAAATGATCTTAATTATTTAAAGCTTCCGCTTGTGTTTACTCAGCCTACCACTGTTATAACAGATCATGGGTTGGCTTGGAGTTACTTGTGACTCCAAGTACCGTGTCTCTTCTAGGGTATAGACTTGATTCGTGACAAACTTGGTATTAGAGCACTAGGTTTAGAGTATCCTAGGATATCTGAAAGTCGTGTCAAGTAGAGTCCTTTACATGAGTGTGAAGCAAGCCACTTACGACAGGGAGGCTACAAGACATTATTAGGAAAACTCCCTTTTGTTCATACTCCTTATCATGCTATATATCCGGGAGTTAGTCAGGCTACATGGGGTTCCCTTTTCCATCATTTTAGATAGAGGTACCCAGTTCACCTCACATTTCTGGAAGTCGTTTCAGAAAGGACTCGGTACTCAAGTCAAGTTCAGCACAATATTTCACCCTTAGACAGATGGACAAGCTGAGCGGACTATTCAGACCTTAGAAGATATGCTGAGAGCTTGTGTGATATATTTCAAGGGCATTTGAGATGATCACTTACCTCTCATCGAGTTTGCGTACAACAACAACTACCACTCCAGTATTCAGATGGCCCCATTTGAGGCATTATATGGTAGGAGGTGTAGATCTCCTATAGGGTGGTTTGAAGTTTGTGAAGCTACCTTGATAGGGCCAGACTCAATCCATGAAGCTATGCAAAAAGTGCAACTTATCAGGGAAAGGTTGAAAACAGCTCAAAACCAACAGAAATTCTATGTTGATGTGAGGAGAAGAGAGTTAGAATTTTCTATAGATGATTGGGTTTACCTGAAAATTTCACCCATGAAAAGAGTGATGAGGTTTGGAAAGAAAGGGAAACTCAGTCCGAGGTATGTAGGTCCCTACAAGATTCTGAGGTGAATTGGCAATATGGCTTATGAGTTAGAATTACCTTCAAAGTTAGCATTTGTGCACCCATTCTTCCATGTGTCACTGTTGAAGAAGTGCATCAGTGATCTGAGCTCAATTGTGCCATTAGACAGTGTCGAAGTGAAAGATAGTCTCTCTTATGAAGAAGTCCCAGTTTAGATCCTAGACCATCAGGTCCATAAGCTGAGAAACAAGGAAATTGCTTCAGTGAAAGTCTTGTGGAGGAACCAGCTAGTTGAGGGAGCCACATGGGAGGTAGGAGCAGACATGATGGCTAAATACCCTCATTTGTCTTCCAGTTCAACTTCAACATCAGGTATTAAATTCCTTCTTAGTACTCTATTCAGTTCCATTTTCAATTCATGTGCCCCTATTTCATTCATGTCTATGTCCGTAAGTGTGATTCATGAATTCAGTTCAGCCATGTAGTGCAATCCGGGGTCAGTCACTCCGTTAGTTTCCAGCTTAAATGGTTCAGTATTTGGTATGATGATTGCATTTCTCAGCTTTTCGGCATGATTTATGTTATACCCCGAGAACTCAAAGATCATACCCTGGAGTTGAAATGGGAAAAACTAAAAATCTGTGTTGCAGGTGCAGAACCAGTCATTGGACGACTCGTGAGACCAGCCCACGAGTCGTCAGGTGACTCGTGGGGAAGGCCAGTGAAGAGCAGAAAGTTGGAGCATAAGTGTTCCCCACGGGCGAGGAAACGACTCGTGGTCAGTCACCACGAGTCGTTAGGTCAGTTGTGGGGTAAGGGTGTGTGAAAAATTGAAGAGATCAACCAGTGTACTTGACGGGAGTAGACCACGACTCGTTAGGTCAGGCAACGAGTCATGGTGTGAGTCATGGGTGACTTGTAAGTAAAGTGATATGATATAAGTAGTGTACTTGACGATTGGTGACCACGAGTCGTAGTCACCCCTGACGAGCCGTGACATGATCTATTAAGAGCCCAGGATTTTTGACAAACAGTGTACCTGACGAGCAACATGACGAGTCGTTTGGGCCAGTGACGAGTCGTTAGGTCGTCCGTTAGGACCACCTAACAGTTATTTTCTACAAATTCAGTAAGAGCCATTTCATAAATCCTAAATTCCTAAGACCTATACTATGTCATTTAAGGCTCGTTTTATAGGGTTTTAAGAGGGGAAAGCCTATTCTAAACTAGTTCATTCCATGCATGCAAACTTGAGAGTTTGAAGAGAGGATTTAGAGCATGTTTTGAAGGTTTCCATTGGAATCTCATCTTAGACAATTAGAGAAGTGGTAAAATCATCCCTTCCAGGTATGTAAGGTTATAAATGGGTGTCTCCTTCCACACCCATGCCCAATTTCTATCAATTCATGAAAATTACCTATGATCAAGTATGGGGTTTTTACCCAATCGCATAATCCTTCAATATCTATACATGGGTATGATTAGATTATGTTCATATTGATGAATTGTGAAGCTTGGGCAAATTTTTAAATTGTTTTCAATCAAAAAATGTGTTTTCTAAATTATGAAATTGAATGTCCATGGATAAGAAGTTCATGAAAGAAGAGAATGTTGATGGATGTATAATGATGATGAGATTTGATGATGAAAAACATGTTTCTAAAGCTACCCATGATTATGATATTTTTTTCAAAATGAATTGAGTAGATCCAAGTATGGTGAAGCTTTGGGCAATGCCCACATGTTGATTTAAAATGATGATTTTCCCGAAATAAGCTTACCACATTGTTTGGAGCGAAGTCTCCCAAATTTTATATTATTAGCTCGTGGTACATTCCAAATTAAAGCTTCTCATATGCATAAGTTCATAATTGAGATGTATGTCATTATTGAGCTTTGTCAAATGACAATGTTGAGCTTCGTTTCATACGATGTTGAGTTTTGTGCATGAATCCATTGTTGAGCTTCCTCAATAGAAGATGTTGAGCTTCATTATATACGATGTGGAGCATTGAATGTTTTGGGAGAAGAGTCTAGCACCGAGCGGGCTAAGGGTCAATCACCCTATGCCCCAAAACTACGTGCCAACGTAGGTTGAAATTATTATATTACTGGTGTTCGGCTGTCTGATGACTACACGCAAGTGCACGTGGTCGAACAAGTAGTAAGTGGCTCAAGTAAGCCAAGTATCGATCCCACAGGGACTGGACTA
>JACEIK010001174.1:92835-116328 GCA_018107945.1 Datura stramonium
TCTTCATATCATCGAATTTAAGGTATGTTCTCGAACTTCATCTCAATTCTTGTCGAATTTTTTTCGATTTGGAGCATGAGAGGTAAGTAAACCTTGCCCTGAGTATAAATTGAGCTTAAATTCATTTAAGTTATTATTGATTGTTGTTCGTAGTATCGTTGTGATTATATGAACGCGATAAATACATTTTGGATTGAATTTTTGCGAAAGTGTTAGCTAGGGTTGAAATGTGAATAAAAAGAAGTTGAAGTGATTTTGAAATGTAAAAAAATTGTTGGGTTGTGCATGTTGGGCGGGTTGAATTGCGTTGTGCTTAACATTATAATGCTAAAGAAGCGATGAATTTTCGGGGGAACAAATTGGTTGAATTGTGTGAAATTATTGAATTACATAGAAATTGGGGAATTGCTTAGGTTGAGTTGATAGATTTTTTTCTTTTTCGTCTTTGTGCCAAGTGCTATGTGATGAAATGTTATCATAGTATGTTGGGATTAGGCTATGCAAATCGAGTAGTACATAGAGGTTATACTGTCGGAATTAAGAATGCACAAGTCAATATTGTTTGTGTTTTTAGTTGTTCTAGTTTTCTTATTTTTTTTTGTAAATTAGGAACAAATATGATCTGGCCAAAATGCTAAAATGAGGAAGTGAGGAGCTAAGTGTGGGGTGGCCGAGCCAAGCCCAGCAGCAGTAGAAGCTAATTTTAATTTATTTGACATTGGGGCTATGCATTTCTTTGACGGGGACAATGGCAAGCGAGGCAGGACTGAGGTAAGGCGCATCCATCAGGCGCCGGAAGAAAACAGTTGAGGCTTGGGAGTAGCGGTCAACGGCCTGTGTGAGTTCACGCGGCCGGTAGCCAATATGGAGCGAGATGGGTGGTGAGAGGAAGAAGTGGTACACAAGCACAAGGAGACAAATACTTCCCGAGGAGCACATTGCACGGGACCCGTTGGCACGGGACTTCCCCCGCATGGTACCGGTTGACCTTTGCCCGAGTACGTGCTTCATTTTGAGCCAAGGGTGCAATCTGCACTTAATTTGGGAGTTCTATGCCAAGTTTGAGACACGACGCTCAAGAGTCACACCATCAAGATAAGGGGCGGTTGTCACACTTGAGCCTCACCACCTCAATGCCATACTAGGGCGCAAAACACGGATGCCCACGTACTCCGGCTGAATATCACTCCACCCTATAGGATATCGAGGCACATTGTGTGAGCCGGTCTGCGGCATCTTGGAGCAGGCACAAGGAGAGGGCTATCATGGTCTTGCCCTATTCACGGATGAACGGGAAGCCTTCGGGATCGCTTAAAAATTGTTGTTCCTGTTTGATTCTGGGGGTGCACATGAAGGATGTGACCTGGGATCGTGTATGCCTAGTGTAGCTACTTACGATGAAAGGGCTGGAGATTAATGTAAGGCGGTGATCACTTATCCGCCATGAAGAAACCCGATTGCATCAAGGGCACGAGTACGGGTTCGGCGGGGCTGCTGACTACGTTCCTGAGGGCCTTGAGGTCGAGGAAGAGGCCCTAGACTACATTCCGCAGATGGAGCGGCGTGCCATAGATGTTACAAAGACTAAGGCACCCCGACACCACTCACGGCCCCGATTCTCACATTATCGAGCGACATGCTCGGGATGACAATATAGCCCCGCATGTTTGAATGGAGATGCTCCAGCTACGCATAGGCGGGAGACCCGGCAATGGAGGACGAGTTGTGGCAGCTCGGAGTTAGATTACCCTTTTGGCGAAAACACCCGGGGCTCTATGTCGGGTGGGCCCAACTTTTGCGGAGCCTGTGGATGATGATGTCCCCACGGACGAGAAGACACGTCGCGAGGATTCCGATGTTGAGTCGGAGGACGTGGTGGAGATTCCAGACATGGGATGAGGCAGCAGCACCTGACGAAGAAGTGGAGTACTTTGACTGATCAGGGAGTTTCACCACCCACCTTTCTGTTTGTGATTGTATGAACTTTGAGGACAGTGTTCGATTTTAAGTGTGGGGTGGGAGTAGTTGGAGGTGGTGCTGAATTTTGTCTTGTCTTGTACATAATCGCATTTACATTTGTTACATTGCTGTGTGAATTAATGTGACCTTGTTTGTATGTACCATGTTCATTTGTAAGTATTTTGTTGTAGAAGCTGTGTGCTATGAATCTTTGTTACTAGTGTGTAAATAGTTTTTTCGAAATTATCGATATTTTTAAAAAAAATTAGTAACTATTTTTCTTTTGGGTTTCTCGGAGTTTGTTTTGGTTCTTTTGCCGAGAAAGTCCCATTGAACCAGTCGTAAATAGTGGCCGTTCCCTATGATGGATGGATGACGACCGTCTTAAGGGAAATATAGTCGATAGGAGTTGCTTTTTAAATTTTTGGTGTGTTAGCTGTATCACATGCATGTTGCTACTCTATGGCTACGATATTCTTGTTGCGTGTTGTACATAGCTATTTATACTGCAAGATGATTCGTAGAAAGCATGCAAATTTTTATATATATATGAGACACTTATACATAGAACTCGATTGGTTGGTGAGGCTTTTAATGTTGAATTCTTGTAAATGGGCGATTAAAGTACGGCCCAGAAGTCGTCTTAAGTTGAGCATGTGCATCGAGTAGATAGTGAGGTTTGGGTATTCCATGTTATTGTGGAGTGTCTAGAACTTTTACTTATTTGTGTGTACGAAGCGAAATGAAGAGGCGTAGTGTAGGAAAGGATGTAGGCAGTTTCTTTGTTTGCCAAAGTTTTCTTGTTATCCTTTTCATATCCACCTTGAAGATTAAATCCTAGTTAGCCCATTGAGCCTTTAGCGCGTTATAATTTTTTCTTCTTTTGTGAAGAGGTGTGAACCAAGTAACCCCTTCTTTTCATGGTCCGTAAACCGTCCGAAGCTCTTAAGCGCTCAGAAAATATATAATTTTCCCATAATGTAAAGGAGTGAAAGGAAAGAAAGAAAGGGAGAAAAAAAGTGATGAGAAGAAAGAAAAAGAGTCGAGTTATGCGTGCCATGATTTAAAGGAAATAAAGTTTGTATAACTTATCTTTTGTTTAGTCTGGTGTGTTAAAGAAATGGGTGACAAAAATAAAGATGGACTTCAAGAAAAGGAGGAAGGAAGAAAATATGTCAAGAGTGTGATGGGATGTATTGAAAAAAAAAGCGCTTAAGGATGCTAGTTACTAATGTTAGTTAGCCAGAGCATATACTAGTTCCATAGGCGACATTACAATCCCTAAGTCCTACGTGATCTTATACTACACGCCCTTATATTGGTGGGTAATACACTAGAGCAAGCCTATGGGTCATGACACGATGCATGTGGGTCTTTAGGAGAGAGAGTGAAATTGTGTGTACATGCCCCACACGCAGAGTGATTTAAGTTCATGTGATCCTAAAAGAGGGGAAAATTCTCTTGTGATGTGAGGGGCGCATGCTTGGCGAAAGAATGAAATTCGTGTAGGATATCTTGGTCAGCTAATTTGCATGAGTTTGCCAATATCGAGAGTCGATTCTTGAGCTAGGAGGTCTTGATTTATTAAGTGTCATTGTAATGATGATACTATGCATGTTTTCTTGATGATTGGTTATGAACATAATCGGTATAACCGTAGCTCGGTTAATCGAGCCAAAGTAGCCATGATAGGATATCAATTTCATGAGGTGTATGAGTATTGTTCGAGGACGAACAAGATTTTAAGTGTAGGGTAGGTGATCAGGGGCATATTTGTATGCCAAGTGGATACTCAAATGCATAGCTTTGCCTTGTTTGTCCAACAATGTGTGTACATTCTCATGTAAATTGTGTGGAAGTGTGATTTTATACTAACCAACATGATTAGCGTTGTTTTGCAGGAAAAACACACTTTTATGGAGTTGATTACATGTTGGGGAGAAATCGGAGATGGACTCGAAAACGAGCAGGAAGCAGGTGGAGAAGCAAAGAATTCCAAGGGCTCCGCGATGGAGCCGTGACACGGCGCGCCATCGCGGATGCATTACATGCGGGAGCTATAAATTCAAGAAATTCCGAGTGAGGTCCGTGATCAAGCGGGTGGCACGTTGGGAATTAATTTCCCAGACCTTGACATTCCGGTGAGGGTCCGCGATTGCACCGTGGCACGCTGGGCATGCTCCGCGTTGCATGTCGTGCCACGTTGGAGCAATTACACAGGCGGCCAATTTCGAGAAAGCCTCCTTTGCACCGTGTCAGGGGCAGTGCTCCGCGTGCACTCCGTGATCGTTGCTTGTTATTAAAGGAAAAATTATCCCTTGTATAAATAGACACTTAGGTTCATTTTTAATAATTCTGACTTGGTGGAGCAAACACGTGGGTGACTGGATTCCATGGTTAATTCTTCAAGGTTTTCGCTATCCCTTTCTTCTTTCTTTCAATTGTTTGCATGATTTCCATTCATTTAACGATGTTCAATCCACAAATGAGTGGCTAATTCCCTTTCTTACTGAGGTTATGAACAATTGTATTGAAATGTAATTGTTGATTATCTGGTTATTTCATCTTTTCTTCTATGGTTGTTCTATTTAATTCACTTGTTCTTGCATTAATATGCGGCGAATGTTAATGTAAATCCAAAAGTCGATTTCACCAGGAGAGACAAGGCTGGAAGAGTTGTGAATTAATAGGATATGATAATTTTCTTGGTTTGGGAAAATTGTTGGGTTGTGTGTGTTCAAAATGGCCTTATGTGATCTTGGGTGTGGAATCGGTTTTGTATGGCTTTAACATGAATTTCTTCTTATCAGTGTAG
Organism: Datura stramonium; assembly: GCA_018107945.1. Taxonomy (NCBI): domain Eukaryota; kingdom Viridiplantae; phylum Streptophyta; class Magnoliopsida; order Solanales; family Solanaceae; genus Datura; species Datura stramonium. The sequence goes on from JACEIK010001174.1 coordinate 97,610, forward strand.
GCGGAAGGTTCATGATTCTTCAGTTACAGGTTAAATACGAGTTTTAATCCATAGGCATAAGTTCCGACTAGCAACCGGAGAAAAGATAAACCATGTACATCGATAATTGATTTCTTTACATGTTCGTTTTAGCCTCGGCATGCTCCACATTCATAGTTCAGACTCAGGTGTACAAATACTCTACTTTAGTATAAAAATACAAGTTTTAAATATGTAAAAGCTTTCTTTGCGTTGTCTTCATTATTAAAGTTATAGTAATTAAATTTCGAAAGGTTTTACCGTAGTCAGTCCTGTGGAGTTCGACATTCCGGTTCTTAAGGCCACTATATTACTTGTACAACCCGTACACTTGCACGGGCTCATCACTTTTCTCTGTTATTTCAGTTTTTAGTTTATGTAGAGCTAGTCAAGAACTTGTCCCTTCGGCTTATCAATTCTTAGAGGCTTTCGGGACGGAGTTGTTTAGATGTTTTGTATGTTGTCTCTTAAATTATTTTAGTTTAATAGTTATTGATGTCCTAGACTTATTCAGATTTATGATGTACATCATTGTTAGCTTTCGCGTAGTTTGATAATATATTATTATGTCATGCTTGTAGCATGGGTTAGCTGGAGGTATTCATTGTTCTAGAATCCCGTGACGCGTCTAGGGTCGTGAAAACTTAGTAGAGGGAATCAGGTTTGGGAGTTTCCTAAGGTGTATGAAACCCGCTTATGAATATTCTTAGGAAATTTCCCTTCTTTCATATTCTATAGATGCGATAAAGTCCAACTCTCTTTACTCTTCTAACTCATGTATACGCATTTGCGGAAAATGCCTCCCCGAAGAGAAAATAGAAGAAATGGCAATAGGAATCAGCAAGCCCCACCCACTCCAACGAGACACTTTGAATGAACAAGTTACTCATGCGATTTTGGGGCTGCCTTCTTGATGTTAGGTCAAATATCTCAAAGCTTTTCTCCCAATATCTAAGGATTTAGGGAGTGTACGACCTATCAAATTAAATTTATATGAGTCTAGTTTCCATTGTATTAAACCGTTCATCAATCGACTTTGGGTAGAGATATTCACATTTTGTGAGGCTTGCACGAGCCCCGGTACGTCACAGAAGGTTGGGGCGATGGAGGACTGCCCAAGTCCCTTAGTCGATGGATTGGATCATTATCCTAATTTTCAGAAACATCTCTTCTTAAACTTTTTCCCAAGCTTCCCTTACACATGTTATTGATGTTTTTGGGGCTAGAGGCGCTAGTTCAACATAATTTTCGATGTTGGAAGTCGGGGATCGTGTGTAACTGCATTTTAGTGTCTTTTTGGGCTTTTTGTGGCTGTTTCGTGGTGAAGCTGTTGGTAATCCTCCTTCCTTTTTATTTTTCCATGGTGTTTGAGGTTAGTTATAGGTGTGTGCTGCTTTGTTAAGTTGTTGTCTCAGAGTTTCAACCATTGAATTCGTATGAATCTTGTCAAATAAGCTTCATTTGTCTTGTTTCGTTGTTGAGTTGTGGTGGATTTGCATTTTCCACATTAACTTGGCTACTCTTAGGCGAGTAGCAGTCGCAGAGGTCGGCAGTGCTTGATTGATGATGTTGATTGACTGGTGTTTACTTTTGATTTACTTGGCATTAGATTGTGATGTTTGCTTGTGTTATACATTTATTGGATAACAATGGATGCTAGACATTGGATGGTGTTAGCTATGGCCGTTGAGAGGACATAGGTGACGGAAAATGAGCTCTATCGACTAGGTGTTGCTTGTTGTTGTTTATTTGCTTTGGATTTGCCATGCTTATGGAGTCTAGGTAGATTCTATGTGTTTGCTTAAGTTGAGTTTCTCCTACTGTGATATCCGGTATATACGTTGATCTCTAATCGATTCTTGAAGTTGTTTTTGCCTTTCATACTTGGTACATTATTGTATTGATTCCCTAGTCAGGGTGTTGTATTCATGTCTGCAGGTGATGGCGGGCCAACTAGATCGAGTTCTTATACTGAGTGGAGTTCCAGCTAATGTCACGACCAGTACACCCGGATAGTAAACACGGGACAAGGAGCTTGAAAGACTCGGAGTCAACCCATGGCATGGTATATATCTAATTCATACGTAAGGAGGAAAACTTACTTAAAATTATGAATTTAAATGAAAATGTGACATGAAATATATAAGGAACAGTAATACATAATCCAAGCATAAATAGCGGAATACTACAATTAAGTCTGAGAAAGCCTCTAGTCTCACTTAATAGACGGGTTGAAGGGACAAGACCCCAATAACCCCAACATAAAACAAAGATAAACAAAGGTACGAACATGAAACCCTCGAATCATGAGGGATCACCACTGAGAGCTGAGAGCAGAACTGAGAACAAGATAGGAACGATGTTGAACCTGCGAGCCGGATCCGAAAATATGTGGGTCGTGGAAGGTGCGAGTATGTAGGGTATGCAAAGAATACTTAAAAACATAAAAGTTATAGGGTGGGAACATTCATGATCATAAAAATTGAAATCATGAAATCATAAGGCTCAAGATTTCCAAAATATTCCGTAAACCTGTCATAGTCGTATCTTGTGGGAAAAACATTTCATAAAACATAAATTGATCCCCAAAGAATATAATCATACATGCATTAAAACCATGAGGAACAATGGGGAGATTTTACAACCGACATACCCCATATGAGCACACATGGAGCCCAACCTGTAAACCTAGTTGGGAGGTCGTTCATACCTTGCCAAGGGTATGAACCATGAAAGGCGTGATATCACTCATGAAGGCCCCGTAGGACATAGGGGCAGTCGAGGAGGTCCCAAACATAACCTACGGTGTACGTGGTTCTAAGATTTGGGCGTAGCCTGAACCCGAACCTACTCGGTGATAAAGTACTACTCCCAAAACATGCAACATGCTCATAAAAAAATTCATACATGACCATGGCTAATTAAATCGTGATAATCATAACATGCTTGAAGTTCGTGTACCGCCATGGAATTGGGCCCTTGGATCAAGCCAAAATCATAGTTCATGAATCATAAGCGACATGGGCATTGCCATAATTCAATCATACTTAAAGAAATTCTTAAATTTATAAATTAAAAAAACAAAAAAAACATGTAATTTAATTAAAATTAAAATTCAAAAGTTCATATCATGCTTGAAATCACAAAACCATAAATTTCACTGAAACCCCATGATTTTGGCACATGTGCTTTTAAGGATTTGAATCATCAAATATTGAATAAAATAAGTTAAGACAGCCCAATAATTCAAAACCCATGATTTTAGTCATACTACAACATGCTCATATCGATTTTTGAAATATGCATTTGGGTTATGACCCATCAAGAGTGGTAACCCAAATGTAGAATTAGAGAGAAATTGGGCATGATTAGGTACTATTACATTCAAAACCCCACATATGCCTAAATTACTTGATTCTTAACTCCTTTGAAAACCCCTAGATGGAATCTTGAAGAATTGGAGAAGAACATGAATCACTCCTCTTACTTCTCTACTCTTACATGCATCAAATTAGGGTTTATCATGAATGATTTCTCAAAGACCTATCCCCGTCCTCCTAAGCGTAGTTTGGGTCTTTAGGAGTGTAGGAAATTGCAAGAGGCCCTTACTAATTCCTTGGGAAATAACTGCCATGTGACCCTAATGGGCGACTGACGACTCGTTACCGGGGATAACAAGTCGTTGGGTCGCTTTTCGTCAGAATCAACTGGAATTTTTTCACCCTAGGCTCTTAACGGGTACATGACACTCTAACTCTCCTTAGAAGCCCAAGAGTGAATTTGGAAGGAGTGAAGTGAAAAGCTTAGAATTCCCCCTAGAACACCTATCAAAATCCTTGAATGTGAATGAGAGTTTAGGAAGGATTATTTCTTAAAAACCCAATTTTCCCAAATAGCAGTAGTTTAGGTCTTATATCATGAAAAAGTCAAAAGCCCGCCCAATGAACCTGCCTGAAAACTGGCGGATGGAACCTATGGGTGGTACCAACAGTCGTAGGAACCTGGCGATCCGTCATGTCTCTCGTGGAATGAACTGCTGAAACTTTTCTCTAGACCAACAAACGGATGGTAAGGACAACCCATCTAACAACCTCTAGGCTTCGTTAGTTTGCCCCATTGAACCTTGGCATCTTATCTTCTAACGGGTCACACCACGACTTGTCACTACAAAAATGATTCATTTCTTTCCCTCCGTCAGCCTTTGGAAATTTCAACCTCCAACAATGACCATAAACCATGACTCATTTCTCCTAATGGGTTGTTGGGACGCCCTTGGTATGCCACACAGAAGAACCTAGCTCTTTGACTGCTAGCAACGACTCGTTGTTTCCAGAAATAGGTAATGTATCCTCCCTTGGTTTACGCTGTACCTAGCCTAGACTTTACCACGACTCGTTACAGCGACCCGTGATATGTCACCACGAGTCGTGCCTTGACCTATCTGAGATAATATTTTCCCTATTCTGCCGGTTTTGACTTTTCACTTTCCAAATTCTACTCCTCGCACTTCTGGGGTATTACAATATCTCCCCCTTGGGAACATTGGTCCTTGAATGTTAGAAACCTACAGAAAACTCAGAGACGCCACAATTATCATACTCGAATGCAGTCATTTTAATTGAATTTTATGGAATGAAAGCTATTTCGATTCACAACACACTGCTTAGGCCGATCCTTAAGCTTCACATACATATTCATACACATAAAAAGAAACTTGCACAAATGAACTGAACATGAAAACCAGATATAATCATAGAGTAAAACTGATAGCTCAAGTCGAACTGAGTCGATAGAGAATAAATGTGGGTATTTAGCCATAATATCTCACTTACGCCTCCCATAGCTCCTCAACATGTTGGTTTCTCCATAACACCTTGCTAAGGATACTTCCTTGCTCCTTAGCTTACGGAATTGATGATCAAATATTTTCACCGAAACTTCTTCATAGTTGAGGCTATCGCTCACTCCAACACTGTCCATCGAGACTACTAAAGCTGGATCACCCAAGCACTTTGTCAAGAGCGACACATGAAACACGGGATGCAAACAAGATAACTATGATGGAAAGTCCAAAATCCTCACGCTACCTTACCAACCTTCTCATAACCCGGTAAGGACCAACATATCGGGGACAAAGCTTCCCTTTCTTTATAAACTGCATGACTCCTTCATAGGAAATACCTTTAGAAATACCCGATCATACATCAAACTCGAGATCCACTACTCCTTATATCCGCGCCACGATTTACATTGACTCTAAGCGGTTTTTAACCATTCCCCTTATCAATTGGACCTTTACCATGGCCTCATGAACCAAATCAGGTCCTATCATGGCTGCCTCACCAACCTCAAACCATCCGATGGGCGATCTACACCTTCACCCATAAAGAGCCTCTAGTTGCACCATCTGGATACTAGAGTGATAGTTGTTATTATAAGCAAACTCGATTAAGCGCAATGATCATCCTAACTACCTTTAAAATCCATAACACATGCCCTCAACATGTCCTCAAGAGTATGGATTGTTCGTTCGGCTTGGCCATCCGTTTGCAGATGAAAGGCTGTGCTGAGCTTTACTGGAGTCCCAAGTCCCTTCTGAAAAGACCGTTAGAACTGGGAGGTAAACTGAGTACCTCGGTCTGAAATAATAGACAAGGGCACTCCATGAAGTCGAACCAACTCCCAAATATACGATTTGTCATAAACATCCGCTGAATCCGTGGTCTTGACCGGTAGAAAATATGCATCCTTAGTTAACCTGTCTACCACCACCCAAATGGAATCATAGTGTCGGCGAGTACGAGGTAGGCCTGTAATGAAATCCATATTAATCTCTATCCACTTCCAAGTGGGAATGCTAATATCCTGAAGTACACCTCCCGGCCTTTGGTGCTCGACCTTCACTTGCTGATAGTTTGTACATTTGGCTATGAACTCTGCGATATCCTTCTTCATACCATCCCACCAATAGATTTCTCGCAAGTCCCGATACATATTCGTGGATCCCGGATTGATAGAATATCTGGTACCATATGCCTCATGCAATATCTGAACTCTCAAATTATCAATGTCCGGGACACACAATTGACCCTGATATCGTAGAACACCATCTCCCCCTTGGGAGAAAACCTCCACCTTTTGACTCTGCAATGCTTCTTTCAGCTTCCTAAAAATAGGATCCTCATCTTTCTTAGATTTGACAGCAACCACCAAGGACGATTCTGACCCATTCTGCACAACAACGCAACCATCGGTCGAGTCGATCAATATAACTCCCAACCTTGCAAGTCGACGGACATCTTTCACCAACTCCTTATTTCCCTCATGCACGTGGGACACACTCTCCTTAGAGAGCCTACTAAGTGAATATGCAACCACATTAGCCTTTCTCGAGTGGTAAATAACACTCATATCGTAGTTCTTTAGTAACTCCAACCACCTCCTTTGTCGAAGATTGAGATCTTTCTGCGTGAACACATATTGCAAGCTCTTGTGATCCATGAATACGTCCACATGGAACCCATACAAGTAGTGTCGCCATATCTTCAATGCAAACACCACCGCAGCCAACTCAAGATCATAGGTCGGGTAATTCTTTTCGTGAACCTTTAACTGTCGAGAGGCATATGCTATCACTTTCCGACGCTGCATCAACACACATCCTAGTACAACTCTTGAAGCATCACAATACACAACAAAGCCATTAGTACCCTCAGGTAAAGTCAACACCGGTGTTGAAGTGAGTCGGGTCTTCAATTCCTGGAAGCTTTTCTCACAAGCCTCTGTCCATTGGAACTTTATCTTTTTCTGAGTCAACTTGGTCAATGGGCCTGCAATTGATGAAAAGCCTTCAGCAAATCTCCGGTAGTAGCCTGCTAAGCCCAAGAAACTCTGAATATCTGAAGGATTCATTATTCTGGGCCAATTCTTCACCACTTTGATTTTCTACGAGTCTACCTTTATGCCCTCATTCGATACTGCGTGACCCAGAAATGCCACCGAGTCTATCCAAAATTCACAATTGCTAAACTTTGCATACAACTGATGATCCTTGAGAGTTTGCAGCATTATCCTAGAATGAGCGACATGCTCCTCCTCGCTATGGGAGTATATAAGAGTATCATCGATGAACACGATCACGAACATGTCCAGATATTTCTTGAACACCTTATTCATCAGGTCCATAAAAGTTGCAGGAGCATTGGTTAATCCAAATGACATAACCACAAACTCATAATGGTCATACCGGGTTCTGAAGGCTGTCTTTCGGATATCACCCTCTCGAACTCGGAGCTGATGATACCCGGACCTGAGCTCTATCTTTGAGAAACACCTAGCACCTTGGAGCTGGTCAAATAAATCATCAATCCTGTGCAAGGGGTACCTATTCTTGACAATGACCTTATTTAGCTACCGATAATCAATACACATTCGAAGGGACCCATCCTTCTTTCGAACAAATAGAACTAGTGCACCCCATGGAGTCTTTCTCAGTATAATGAAACCCTTATCCAACAAGTCCTTCAACTATTCTTTTAACTCTTTTAGCTCAGTTGGAGCCATCCTGTAGAGAGGAATAGAGATAAGCTGCGTATCGGGCAATAGATCAATACCGAAGTCAATTTCCCTCTCCGGAGGAACACCTGGCAAATCATCAGGGAAAACTTCCAGATATTCACACACTACCGGAACTGACTGAATAGTCGGGGTCTTGGACTCCACATCCTTAACCCTAACTAGGTGTAACATGTAGCCTTAGAGATAATTTTCCTAGCCTTCAGATATGAAATAAACCAACCGGTGGGTACAGCTCAGTTACCCTTCCACTCCAAAACTGACTCACCCGGAAATTGGAATTCCACCGCATGGGTCCTACAATTAATCAAAGCATAACACACAAACAACCAATCCATACCCAAGATGATATCAAAGTCATCCATGGCCAGCTCTACTAAATCTGCGGAGGTAGCCTTATGCAACACTGTGATGGGGCAACCTCTATATACCCACCTAGCTACCACTAATTCACCGACTGGAGTAGATACGGAGAACGGTTCTGACAAAATTTTAGGACCAACTCCAAAACACTAGAAATATAAGGGGTCACAAAAGACAAAGTGGCTCCTAGATCTAATAAGGCATAAGAATCAATATGGAAGACTTGAAACATACCCGTGACCATATTTGGCGGCGCCTCCTGCTCCTGGTGGGGTAATAGAGCATAAAATCGGTTTTGGCGCAAACCTTCTGCTGAACTAGTGGAGGCACCCTGAAGAGGGGGGTCGTGCTGCTGGAGTGGTAGAACCAACTTCAGGGCAATCTCTGATCTTGTGTCCAGGATTGCCACACCTTAAACAAGAATCCGCGCTGACCATGCACCTCCCAGGATGATTCTTGTCGCACCTCGTACAAGCTGGGAAAGTGCGCTCCACCTGCATGCTACCATGATCCCTCGAGCCTGTAGCCCTGCTCCTCTGGTCTCCCCTGAACCTGGATGGCGTGTTGGCCGATGATGGAGCTGGAGCAATGGACCTGTGCTTGGACTACTGACGTGGTCCACCTCCTGACCTGGCTTGAGAAACCTCGTAGCTATCGGTCCTGGCCCTCTTCGCCTCTCTCTGCCTCCTATAGACCAACTCCATCTACTGTGCATGCAATACAATACGAGAAAGGTTAACTTCCCAGTGAAGCATGGAAATTCGGCAATCCTTGTCCAAGTAATCTTCTACTTCATGCACAAAACGGCTCACCCGAGCCCGCTGATCCTCCACCAACTACGGAGCATATTTAGATAGTCGAGTGAACTCCAATGCATATTCCCGGATTGACATATTACCCTACTTTAGATTAACAAACTCAGCCGCCTAAAGCTTCCTCATCTCCCGGGGGAAGAATCGATCCATGAACACGGTGTGAAACTCATCCCAACCTATCGGGCCTGCACCCGCCGCCCTAGCATCTCTCCATTTATTAAACCATATATGTGCTACCCCTTTTAGCTGGTAGGAAGTCAAATCAACGCATTCCCCATTGTTCACTCCCATAACCTAGGTGATCTTCATAATTTCCTCAATAAAATCATGTGGGTCCTCGTCTACCTTCGACCCTGTGAACTCCAGAGGGCTCATCCTCAAGAAGTTCCTCACCCTAGCAGCTGCCGCATTCCCATTTTGCGGATAATGTGCCACAGTCTGAATTTGAACCTAAGTTGTCATGGCCTGTGCCAGCATCTGAATCGCTGCCCTAAACTCAGCGTGGGAGGCTGGCTCTGGTACATGCTCCTCGTGAATGGGTCGGGCTGGCTGATGCTCACCATCATGGGCACCCTCTTGATCATAACCATTTTTGTTTCTCTTAGCATTTGCTCGACGTGAGGCATGATTCTACAAACGCGAATAGCACAAATTAGGAGAGTAAAGGACGTTCATCGCACGACATAAATCATGAAAGAAGGGAACATTTCCTAAACATCTAATAGCCTCTTTGTCATAGGTATGGCATGCTTCACACCCATGAAAAAGACTCTACCTAAAGCGACCTTCAGACTCCCTAGGACACATAAACTTATGGCTCTGATACCAAGTTTGTCACGATCCAAACATACACCCAGATCGTAGAGACCAGACAAGGAGCCCCAAGAGACCCCAAGTCAACCCATGGCATAAGCATACATCTACTTCAATCACATGAGTGGAAGAATTAACCTAAAGAATGTAATTATAATGTAGCATAAGGGAAGAATAGTACAAGACTTGTACAATACGGAAGAATACAACTCATAGTCTAATAAGCCTCTAAACATGAAAGAAAGATTGATGGGACAACTCTCCAACTAATCCAATATCTAGAAATTGAAAGAGATAACATAGAGTGTGAACATGTATCCCTCGGAACATGAGTACTCACCAAGTATGCTGAGAGTAAGGCTGAAACTATCTTCGAGTGAGGATGAGCCCGAGAACTGGGACTTGTATTGTGAAATAATACTGCATAGAAAGTTTGCGGTCAGTACGTGGAATGTACTGAGTATGCAAGTTAAGTAAAAATAGACATTTAAAAACATATATCATGTTCATAAAAGATCATAAGAGTAGGACAGCATGTTCGTATCATAAATCGTTATAACATATCATACGGCTCAGGATTTACAAAACATTCATAACATAAACATAGTCATAATCATAATAGAAGAGCTTTTCTAAACATAAATTGAGCGAACATACATAATCATAACATGCATAAATCATGAGGAACAGTGGAAGATTCTCTTAACCGACATACCCCATATGAGCACATACGAAGCCCGACTTGTAGCTCTAGTCGGGAGGGTGTTCATACCTTGCCAAGGGTAGAAACCATGAAGGGCATGATCACACATGAGAAAGGCCATTTAGGCCAGGGAAAAACATGAAAGGGTCCCAACATACCTACGGTGGCACATAGTTCACGAGACCCGGGGCTTAACCTGAGCCCCGAATCAACTCAGTGTTCGATACTATTCCCAAAATATATATAGTGCTCATAATAATACATATATGAGTTCATGGGCTAGTTAAATCATGATAATCGTAAACATTCTTTAACATATAATAATTAGCCATGACTTGAGGCCCGTGGGTCGGCCAAAAACATAATTCATGATTGATAAAATTCATACATACTTGTAGATAATGAATATAGCTTGAATTTCATAAGATCATAATAGATAACATAATAAATTCATAAATAAATTTATAATTAATGTTGGGCTTATGAAAAACATCAATGGATCAATGGATCATAAATTGATTCATCATGGGGCATGCATAATCGAGCTTAATTGTTTAGAAATTCAAAATAAACAATATTATAATCAATTTAAATCGCAAAAGATGATCAAAATCAGTAGATTATGATAAGATTTCAAAACAATAAGTCGGTTCTTTCCTCCTTCAAGCCCACTGGAAAACTCAACCTCCAACAATGACCATAAACCATGACTCATTGTTTCTCCTAACAGGTCATTGGGATGCCCGTTGTATGCCACCTGAAGAACCTAACTCCTTCCAACGACTGCTAACAACGACTCATTATTTCCCACAACGAGTCTCCATGTCTCCCGTGGTTTACACTGTCACCCAGCCTAGAATTAACCATGACTCGTTACAACGAACCATGATATGTCACCACGAGTCTTACCTTGACCCGTCCTGTGATATTTTCCCCCATTTTATGCAGTTTTTGACTTTCCCCTTTCGGGTCTACTCCTATGCACTTTTGGGGTATTATAGTCAATCAACTTGATAAAGAAAACTCTCACAATGACTGTTTGCCACGACTCATTACACTGACCAAGGAGTCGTCCATGGATTGTTTGTTCTGGACCTGTCGACCAACATTCTCACCACGACAGGGACCCACGGTCCGTGGGAGCTTCCCACAACTCATAAAACGGGTCGTCTTGAGAAAATTTTCCAACGTTTCTACTGCACATCCTTTTAACTCATGAGTATAGTCTTAGGCACTTTTGTGGTATTACACAGGTCTCCCAGAGTTGCCAAATATTTGTATTAATAGTAGTTCAGGGCTCTGTCCCACACAGTTAACTATTGTTGTATTCATAGAGGCTCATAGACGTCTACTATGGTCGTCGTGTGGTTGTAGGCCAAGTCGGCCATATTGTATAGTTTTTTTCCATTCTGTGGCCTTGATGGCCTATTGTGTATCGATTGGTTGGTTTGTGAGCCAGCTTTCATTTTAGTCCATTGTTTACTCTGACTTTATAGTTATTATGTTGATGAACCTCATTGATTCTAGGTTTTGTTTTATACTTAGATGTTGCATATGCTCATATCAGGGGTGGCACCAGGTGTCAATCACGCCTCCACGAGTTAGGGTGTGACAATGTGTGTTAAGGATAGTCTCTCTTATGAAGAGGTTCCGATTGAGATTCTTGACTGTCAGGTTCTCAAGTTGAGGAATAAGGAAGTCACTTTAGTAAAAGTCCTTTAGAGGAATCAGCTTGTAGAGGGAGCTACTTGGGATGCAGAAGCAGACATGATGACCAAGTACCCTCACCTTTTTCCTTCCAATTCAGCTTTAGCTTGAGGTTCCATATCCCTCAGTTGCTCTCATGTCTTAGTATGCATGCATGTTTCATGAAATTAGTTCAGTATATATATATCTCAATCCGGAGTCATTCACTCCATTAGTATTCAGCGTTTAGCATTCACTATTGGAATTGCAGCTCTTTCCCTATATTTTAAGCTTCATTAGTCTTTATTCGAAGATGAATGCTCCCAAAGGGGAGATAATGTAACACTTCAAAAGTCCCTACAATCAAATCCTGGATGTAAAGCAGAAAAACCATCAGAAGGGGGGCTTTTTCCATAGAACGGGTGCACACCACGAGCCGTGATGAGGAAGGATGACTCATGGGTGCCAGTAGTGGTGCAAAGGATAGTCCAGAAACCCAAACACCACAAGTCAAGGGAAGACTCATGGTAGTATAGGATGACTCCTGCTGATGGGTCATAGTAAGAGGTTTAGAAACTGTTCGAGTCCTCCCCAGTAACCACGAACAGAGACCACGAGCTGTGGTCCAATAGGACGACTCATCCTGACCACCGGTGGTGTGAAGTTCAAAAACTGGTCAAGTAGGCTTCAGTGACCACGAGTCGTGTCCAGACACAACGACTTGTTGGCACTGGATGATAGTTTTTAGAATGATTTTCCTAGGTAATTTTTGTAATTTTCTAAGCTTTTAACTCCTAAACTACGTTGTTTAGGGATACTTTGGATGTGTAATAAGGAGAGTTAGTCAATCATTACTCTCACTCTCTCCAAGACACTCATAAATAGAAGTCAGAATGATTACACCCTCTCTCAAGTCAAGAACTAGGGTTCCTCCCCAAGAGCTTCAAGGTTCAAGTTCTAGCAACGATTCTTCTACTCCAGGTGTGTGGGGTTCTCAATAAGGGTTTCCTTTATCCCTTATGCCCAAACCCTAAGCTTCATCTATGTTTTCATTGTAATTATTAAATTCTATAATTTCTAGGGGTAGAACCCTTACATGCAAAAAAACTATAAATTCTTTTGTGATATGTTTCTCTCATAATCCCTATGAATGTTTTATAGTATGTTTGGGTTGAACTCTTTGAAAAACTCCGATCTCTATACTCAATGTAACCTAATTTGCCCAAACTAAGTTTATTTTGAATGATTTACCGTATATGTTATCATGGCTACAGAATCAGTACCATTTTGCATGACTAGTTCAATATTTCAAGAAATTTAATAATTTATATGATTTTAAACTAGTATAGGCAAAATCTATCGGATTTCAAATGTAATTATGAGCACCTATGTATATTTTAGGAGTAGTATTTAACCCTGAGCATATACGGGTTTAGATAACCCAATTCCCATAGCTATGTGTCACCATAGGTAGGGCCCTCGCTAGTTAAGAGTGTCTCCCCTTGCCCGAATGGGCTCATGAGTGAATTCACGCCTTCATGTTTCTTTCCCTTGGAAAGGTATGGACCCCCTCCAAATTAGAGTTACTGGTTGAACTCCTGTAATGCCTCGAAAATCCTAAAATCAGACCCGGGAGTTGAAACAGAGAAAATAGGATTTTCTACACCAGATCATAGGACGAGTCATCTAGTGCCCGTGGGGTGCACCATGAGTTCCTTGAGTGACTCGTGCGGAGGAGCTTGGACTAGGTTGGAATTTTGAGTTTTGAGGTGACCACGAGTTATGGTCAGCACCACGATTCGTTGAGTGGTCCATGGTCAAGAGTTGTCTAAAGATCGAATGTTTTTGGCAGTGTCCCTGACGGGTTGTCACTATGAGTAGTAGGGTACACCACGAGTCGTGGTTTCCCTCGTGGTGACCAGTGGTGATGAATTACTAGTACAGGCAATGAGAGCAGACCACGAGTCATCTAGTCCCTCGTTGGGACTGGCAGTGTGTTTTTCCCTGCGAATTTATTAAGGGCTTTTCCGTAATTCCTAAGCTCCTGAGGCATAAACTACGTCATTTTAAGCTTATAATAGAGTGTTTTAGGAGGGTTAAATTTATTCTAGGCTTAATCACTTCCATGCATGCAAGTCTAGAAGCTCCTAAGCATGATCAAGCCTAGATTTCTCAAGTTCTTCCCCAAATTTCCATGGGCAATCAAGGAAGTTATGAAATCAGATTTCTACAAGTATGTAGGGTTATGAATGGGTGTAATTGCCCACACCCATGCCCAATCCCTCTTCAATTCATGAAATTATAGTGGATGAATCTATGGGGTTTTAACCCAACATGTGAATTTCCTAAATATCAATCATGGGTATGATCTAAGCATGTCTCAAATGTTGAATTATGATTAATTTGGTATATTTTACAATATTTAATTATAAATTATGTTTTCAAATTTTATAACTTATGATGCCCATCCATGGAAGTTCATGAAAGTTGAGATCTATGAAATATGTACTCAAGCATGATGAGATGTATATGAAGAAAGTATAATTTCAAATTACCCATGTCTATGTTCATGTTTTCGAATGATCAAGTCTATGTCAAGCATGTTTAAGTATTGGGCAAGACCATATGATCAAGTATGTTTCATGATTTATATTAACTTCATGTATTACCTTACCACATGGATTTTGGAGTCTAAACTCCCACTATTTTCAGCTTGTGGTATGGTTTGAGACCAAGGCTCCTCATGTTATGATTTTAGATTTATGCATGTATGTTATGAGTCAGCTTCGTCACTAGATGATGGTTCAACTTCGTTGAAAAACGATGGAGAGCATATGCATGTTTTTGGGAGTAGTTTCTAGCACTGAGTAGGCTAAGGGTAAATTAACCCTATGCCTCAAAACTACACCCCAATGTCGGTATGTTCAGTTTATTTTGAACCTCCCTTGTGAGCTTCCCCTGCCCCCAAGGGGCCTTCAGCTTGATATCGATATCATGGTAGCGTCCTTAGCCCTTGCAAAGCTTTGGACGGCTCTGTCCATTTGAGTGTGATAGTCAGGACCGCGTAAGCTCTATCGTGGTAATGTCAGTTTTATGACGAGTCTCCTATTGTTCCTCATGATTTCAGTTATGCATGTTCATTAGTCATGATATTATGTTTTCAATAGGTTTGACCCTATGTTCAGTTTTACTTATGATTATCAGTTTTCAGCTATGGGTCATTCGATTCAGTTATGATATTCACTTATGTTCAGATCATGATTTTAGAAAATAACATGCAAGCCCTATTCTCATAATCTTATCTTGATTATGTTTGATATGCATGATTTATGATTTTACTTACTTAATAGTTTTACTTACCTTACATACTTGGTACATTCCACGTACTGACCGCATACTCTATGTTGTATCATTTTATGATACAGGCTTGGGTATTCAGGCTCAGTCCCATCATTAGCCAGACTTGCAGCTTTAGCATTTTTCAGCCAGAGTTGGTGAGTCCTCACTTTCGAGGGCCCTCCTTTCCAGTTGTATTTAGTAATTTCAGTTTCAGACTTTAGTGAGTTAGTTGGGGTCTTGTCCCATCAACTCATCAGTAGTAGAGGCTTTTCAGACATAGTATGCATTCAGTATTAAACCTTGCGTTATCTACTTAAATGTTGTGATATTTCTAGATTTCTGCCTTACTATATATGTTAGACTTCCTCTATATTAATTATGTTGATCTACCACTTTATTATGATTTCGTTAGATGTAATGTTCATGCCATCGGTGGACTTGGAGCCTCTCGGGGTTCTTTGTCCCGTGTCTCGATCCGGGCCTATGTTCGGGCCATGACAAACTTGGTGTCAGAGCATTAGGTTTTGAAGTGTCCTAGGGTGTCTGAAAGCCGTGTAAGTAGAGTCATTTTCATGGGTGTGAAGCATGCCACAAATATGATGAAGAGGCTACGAGGCATTTTAGGAAATGTTCCCTTCTTTCATGATCTAAGTCGTGCGATAAAATGTCTCTCTATCCTTCTAACTCGTGCTATACGCATTTGCAGAATCATGCCTCCTTGCTGAGTTGACGGAAGAATAAATGGGAGCAGAAACAGTCACGAGAATAGCAATGGAGATGGGCACCAGCAAGTCCCACTAGCCATGAGGAGCATGTACCTGAGTCGGTCGCCCACGCTGAGTTCAGGGCAGCCATTCAGATGCTAGCTCAGGCCTTGACTACCCAAGTCAACCAACAGGCAGTAGCGCATTTCCCTCATAATGGGAATATGGAGGTGGAACGAGTAAGAGATTTTCTGAGGATGAACCCTCCGGAGTTTCTTGGGTCAATGGTAGATGAGGATCCAAATGAGTTTATTGATGAGGTTCTAAAGATCACCCACACCATGGGGGTGACTGTGAATAGTGTGTAGCCTCATACTAGTTGAAAGGGGTTGCGCATATCTGGTTCAAGCAATGGAAGGATAGTAGGGCGATTGGAGCAGGGCTCTATTAGTTGGAAGGAGTTTCATGCCGCATTTCTAGATCGGTTCTTCCCTCGTGAGATGAGGGAGATTAAAGCAGCCGAGTTTGTGAATCTAAAGAAGGTCAAGATGACAGTTCAGGAGTATGCCTTGGAGTTCACTCGTCTCTCCAAGTATGCACTTGAGATGATAGCAGATCAGAGAGCCCGAATGAGCCGGTTCATGCATGGGATAGAAGAATACTTAGTCAAGTATTGCCAGACCGCGATGCTTCATCATTACATTGACTTTGCTCAGATAGTTTTGTACGCCCAGCAGATGGAGGTGGTGCAGGTGAGTGAGCGGGAGAGAGAGGCCAAGAGGGCCAGGACTGATAGCTTCGAATTCTCCCAACAGAGACCTAGTGAGCACCGTCAGCAGTCCCACCAGAGGTCTTCAACCATAGCACCTTCGGCTATGAGTGTGCCATCCAGATCCAGGCGCGATCAAAGGGGACTAGCATCAGGCTCTAGATGTCAGGGTAGCAGACCCGCAGAGACCAGCATTTTAGAGTGTAGAAGATATGGCCGGAGACACGTGGGTTAGTTCTTAGCAGGTTCAGGTTCTTGTTTCGGGTGTGGGAAGCCCAAACATATGCTTAGGGACTGCCCAGCAGCCAGATAGGGTCATGATAGGGGCCGAGGCCCAGCCTCCAGTTCGGCAGCTCCACCAGCACACCCAGCTCAACAGGGGGCATCTACTAGTGCGGGTGGTGGTCAGCGTCAAAATAGATTCTATGCCCCTAGCATCCTGTCAAGAGAAAGAGGTCTCCCCAGATGTAGTCTCTGGTATGTTACGAGTATTCCACCTTGATGTACGTGCATTGTTAGATCCAGGAGCTACTTTGTCTTTTATGACGCCCTATGTTGCTAGTAGTTTCAGTGACAGTCCCAAAATCTTATCAGAACCCTTCTCAGTCTCTACTCAGTTGGTAATTCAATTATAGCTTGATGGATATATAGAAATTGCCCTGTCACAATACTTCAAAAAGTTGGCTCAGCGGATTTAGTAGAGTTAGTCATGACTGATTTTGATGTTATCTTTGGCATGGATTGGTTACATGCATTTTATGCCTCAGTCAATTGTAGAACCCGTGTAGTAGAGTTCAAGTTTCCGGGTGAGTCAGTCCTAGAGTGGAAGGGTAGTTTAGTTGTGCTTGCAGGTCGCTTCATTTCCTACCTTAAGACCAGAAAGATGATTTCTAAGGGTTGTGTGTACCATCTAGTTAGGGTTAAGGATTCTATGTCCGAAACCCCAACTATCCAGTCAGTTCCTGTAGTTTGTGAGAATCCAGAAGTGTTCCCTGATGATTTACCGGGAATCCCTCCCGAGAGGGAGATCGATTTTGGTATTGACCTTCTTTCCGATACGCAGCCCATATCTATTCCTCCTTGTAGAATGGTCCCAGTTGAGTTAAAGGAGTTTAAGGAGCAGTTGAAGGATCTCTTAGACAAGGGTTTCATCAGACCCAGCAAATCCCCATGGGGTGCACCAGTTCCCTTTATCCGAAGAAGAATGGTTCCCTTCGGATGTGCATTAATTATCGGAAATTGAAGAAAATTACCATCAAGAACAGGTATCCTCTCCCCATGATTGATGATTTATTTGACCAGCTTCAGGGTGCTAAGTGCTTTTCTAAGATAGACCTTAGATCTAGACACCATCAGCTTAAGGTTCGGGAGAGTGACATTCCGAAGACAGTCTTCAGGACTCAATATGGTCATTATGAGTTTGTAGTTAATCCTTTTTGTCACGATCCGAGAGCACACCCAAATCGTAGACACGGGACAAGGAGCCCCGAAGGACCCCAAGTCAACCCATGGCATGAGCATACAACTAAACCATTCACAGAAGGCGGAAGAATTAGCTTAATAGTCATGAACTAAATAAAACTGTGACATGAAATATAAGAAAGTAAAGTACATGATCCAAGCGTAAATAGTTGAATACTACAACTAGGTATGAAAGCCTCTAATCATAACAGACGGGTTGAAGGGACAAGACCCAAACTAACCCCAACATTCTGGAAACAAAAATACAGATAAAAATCTGAACTTGAAGCCCTCGAATCATGAGGACTCACCATTGAGAACTGAGAGCAGAAGTGAGAGCAAGCTAAGAGCAATGTTGAACCTGCAAACCGGATCCTGTATCATAAAACGATACAGCATAGAAAATATGTGGGTCAGTACATGGAATGTACTGAGTGTTGACACCCAATTTTGACCTACCTACGCCTTAATAT
>JACEIK010001174.1:133016-149866 GCA_018107945.1 Datura stramonium
TTTATTTTTTTGAAATTAATTTATAATTTTTTTATTTTTTTTAAATGTAAAATTTCAGTTAAACCGAAAAATCGAAATTTTAAAACCGAAAATCGAACCGAAAAACTGAAATTTTAAAAAAAACCGAAACCGAACCGAAAAACCGAAAAACTGAAAAACCGAATTAGTTCTGTTCGATTCGGTTTTTTGATTTTCGGTTTTTATGCCCACCCCTATCAGGGATGGCTGAAGGAGGAGGATGCATGGGACAGTGCACTTAACGGGTCCTCACCATGACTCATTAGGAAGCACCATGAGTCATGGTGTCGCCCGTGGTGACCTCCCTTGATATTGTGGCAGTGTCTAGGACGAGTCGTGTCCACCAATGATGACTCCTGACATTCCATATGGTAACCAGAGCTTAGTTTGTGGCAGTAACATGACGGTTAGTGGCCACGAGTCGTCGCCTTGGACGACGACTCATCCAGTCCCATGTTGGGACTGACAGTTAGTTTTTCTCTGCGAATTTAGTAAGGGCTTTTCCGTAATTTCTATGATCTTAAGGCCTAAACTACTTTGTTTTAAACTATGAATAGGGAGTTTTAAGAGGGGTAAGTTCATTCTAAGCTATTCCTATCCATGCATGCAAGTGTATGAGTCTAGAGAGGTGATCAAACTCAATTTCTTCCAAGTTCTTCTCAATTCTTCCTTGGGCAATTAGAGAAGTTCTAGAATCTGATTCTCTCAGGCATGTAGGGTTATGAATGGGTGAATTTAATCACACTTATGCCCAATATCTCTCTAATTCATGAAATTCTATTGATAATTCTTTGGGGTTTTATTCCAATTTTTATGAAATCCTTATGATCTACCTATGGGTTATTTCCTCTCATCAATAACTTCATGTTTTATGAATCATGGGTACATTTTATAACTATTTCGATTTAAATTTTCTACAAAACTATGCCCAATTATGTATGTTTCATGATAAATCAAGTTATGATTCTACTTCGATTTTAATATTCATTAACCCATTAAGATTTATGACTTATGATATGATTTCTCTCAAATGCTCATCATGAATTTATGAATATCAATTACATGTTTTACAAGTATGCATGAACTTCATAATTTATGATCTATGATTATTGCCGATTCATGGGCTTACTTTCATAGCTAGTTCACGTATTTCAAGCATGCTTATGATTATCATGATTTTAACTAGCCTATGAAACTCATGTATATTATCCTATGAGAACTATATATATTTTGGGAGTAGTATTAAACATCACGTAAACCTAGGCTCCAAGCATACCCCGAGTCTCAGAACTACGTGCCAACGTAGCCATGGTGGGACCTCCTGTGTGACTGTCGATTTTGCCCAAATGGGCCTTTCATGAGTGATATCACACCTATTTTATGGTTCTACCCTTGGCAAAGTATGAACACCCTCCCGAGTAGGGGTTTACAGGTCAGGCTCCATATGTGCTCATATGGGATATGTCGATTATAAGAATCTCCCGATGTTCCTCATGATTTATGTATGGTTATGATTATATACTTTGGCTCAAGTAATGTTTCATAAAGCTTGTCTCTTATGATTATGATTATGAATGATTTATGAATCATTTAAAAACCTTGAGTCGTACGTTTGCATTATGATAATCATGTTACAATCATGTTGTCCTACTCTTATGAACCTTTATATATTTTAACTATCCGTTTTACTTACCTTGCATACTCGGTACATTTCACGTACTGACCGCATACTCTATGCTGTATCATTTTATGATACAGACTCCGATCTTCAGACTCAGCCCCGTCACTAGCCAATTCTCCGGAGTTAGCATCCAGCTTCAGTGGTGAGTCCTCATCTCTCGATGACCATCCATTACCAGTTATCTTGTATTTTTTCAGTTTTAGACTTGTCAGGTTAGTTGGGGATGTTTTCCCATCAACCCATCAGATGTGATAGAGGCTTTTAGACTGTATGTAGTGATCAGCTTGTCATGCTTGAAGTGAATTCCGATTCCGATGTTATGTTATGATTAGACTTCCACTATGTTTATTATGTTAAGTCTTCCACTTTATTTGATTGAGTTAGATGTATGTTCATGCCATGGGTCGACTTGGAGTCTCTCGGGGCTCCTTATCTTGTGTCTCGATCTGGGCCTATGTTCGGGTCGTGACAATAGAAAATCTCCCACTACACACCACTGCATTTAGTCTTGTGGAGAGAGAACCTTGGATAGTTTGAGACTGTATTTTATACTTCCTAGATTCAACAATCTTTCGGAGGACCCAAGTAGCATTGGTAGGGCTTGTACATGATTTAATAGGTTGCCCTTTTATGGAGTATGCATGGAGCCATTTTATCCCCAAGCTATCCTTCTTCTCAATTATCCTTCATAGTTGATTCAATATTGTAGCATAGCTCCATATACAAGGATTGATAATTTGTTGTCCCCCTGCTGCCTTTGGGTTAGATACCTTCACCTAGGACACTAATTCTTTTCTAGAAGAAGCTATAGCCTCGGTCCACAAGAAATTCTTGTAGGCAGTCTCAACCAATTTCATCACTTTTTTAGGGAGGATGAAGTTTTGTGCCCAATAAGTTTGCATACTGAAAAGGACAGACTTAATCAATTAAACTCTTCTAACATAGGATAATAGTTTAGCTGACCAACAGTTTATTCTATCAGTAGTCTTCTCCATAAGGGTCAAGCATCATTTGACAATTAATTTTTTAGAAGACAAAGAAACCCCTAAATATTTGAAGGGAAGCCACCAGCCACATATCCCAGAGTCTTGAGGCTCTATTTTAGAAGACAATGGAGCTCTTATCTGCATTTGTCTAAAGTCTTGAGGCTCTAGAAAACCTCTGGAATGTGTCTTGCAATAGTTGAACTGATTTGATGTCTGCCTTGCAAAAAATAAGTAGCTCATTGGCAAAGAAAATGTGCATTAAGCGCAACTTCTTACACCTAGGATGGAACTTGAAGGATTTGTTGTATCTCAATGTGGCAAGTTCCCTTCCTAGGTACTCCATTGCTATAACAAACAAATATGGAGACATAGGGTCCCCTTGTCTAATGCCTCTCCTACCTACAAAAGGTTGTGATAGTCCCCAATTCAGCACCAATAAATAAGAGATAATGGTGATATATTCCAATGCCCACTGGACAAATTTGAAAGGGAAACTTATCTCTGTGAGCACCCTTTTAAGGAAACTCCATTCAATGGAGTCATAGGCCTTCTTTAAGTTAACTTTGGAGTCATGGCTAAGGAGAATGTTGTCAATGATACTCCTACCCTCTATAAAAAGCTGATCGGGAAGGGTTGATTATGGAGCCAATGACTACCTTAATTTTGTTAGTCAATATCTTAGTAATGATCTTTTATATTGTGGTACGACAAGCAATGAGTCTATTGTCTTTAACATAGGTGGGATTGCTCACCTTTGGACAAGAGAGATGGTTGTACTGCTGATAACCTTTAGGAGTTTCCCCGACTAGAAGAATTCTCACACAGCTGCAATTACATCATCCTTGACAAGACTCTAATAATACATAAAAACTCAATTGGAAAACCATCTATTCCAGGAGCTTTTCCAATAGGCATACTTTTGACAACTGCAAGGATTTACTCATTATTTACTGGATTAATTAAGCCACACTTCTGTTGATAAGTTAAACAAGGGCCCTTTCTTATCACCTCAACATTTACGCAAGGAAAATTGGGGTGGATGACCCTATAAGATTAGAGAAAAAGGTTATAAATTCTGTTTCCACCTATTTAGGATCCTGTAGCTTTATACCTTGAGAATTATAAACAAAAGATACAAAGTTCCTGTAGGTTCTTATCCTCAACCGGGCATGAAAGTACTTAGTGTTATCATCATTCTTTTGATCCATTGAACAGTGGATTTCTTCCTAATGACTTGCTCTTCAACTTCACTCAACTTCCTTATCTCACCTGATAGTATCTTCTCTCTGTTTATCAAAAGGAGGCATTGTGGCTGAAGAGTGAGCTGGTCCTAAACAATTTCAAGTTCCTATTGAGCTTGTTGTAGTTTTGCTTATAGGAAGCCATATATACATTTAAATTCCTTATCCTAACTTTGAATGCCTTTAACTTCTACCACAATTGGGACATTCTTGTGCAACTAATATGTTTCCTACAGATTCATTCCACAATACTACCAAATTCTTGATGTGACATAACTGAAACAAACAGTTTGAAAGGCCTAAGATTGGGAAGAATTTGGTGATTTAGTTGAATGAGGATAGCTGAATGATCTGATACACCTGCATTGAGAAAATCTGCTTCTACATAACCATAGTTAGCCATCCACTTAAAATTACCAAATGCAGATCGATTTTTGAGTACACTTTTTGACCAGATTGTTGTTTGTTATAAAAAGTGTAGTGACACCTCTTTGCCTTCAAGGCCTGCAACTGAAGAGTGTCATACAATTCCTGAATTTCTTAGTTTTATAGGGGAGGATTGGGGATCTAATTCTATCCTCAGAAAAGAGCACATTATTAAAATCCCTACTCATTAACCAAGCCTCCTATATAGTATTCCCCAATTGGATCAAATCCTTCCATAAGATGTCCCTTCTAGTACTATAATTCTGAGCATAAACCACTGTGAAGTAAGCAGCTAAGGAGACAGTAGGATTCTCTACCCTACAGTGAATAAATTGCTCCTGCATTACTTCTACATGTACCTGAAGAGATAGTTTCCATATCAACCATACTCTCCCATTGTGATCCATTTAGTAGTTGCAAATATAAGCCTAGTCTGGGGATAGCTTCCTAAATATATTCCTAAATTTATGTTTTCTAACCCTGGTTTCACGAATACCAATTATATCCACTTTTTTATTCTTTAAAAAGAGTTTGACATCCTTCTATTTTCTGGGTTGGTTCAAGCCCCTGATATTCCAAGTGGCTAGTATCATTGAGAGGGAAGACCCTTAGGGTCATTGTAGTGCAATCAATTAGGATCCTTCTTTTAGCTATGATGGTCTGCTCTAAAATCTCGAATGAGTTTATTATAGGTATTGTGGCCACCTGGTCACCCAATTCATCTGGCACATCCTTTCCCTTATGAGTAAGAGTTTGCACCTCATCCTACTTCATATGCACATCAATGTCAATTTGAGACTTGTTCACTGCCACTACTTTAACTTTCCAATCCTGAGCCTATTTCCCATTCTTAGACATCTTTCCTTTTCTTTTAACAGCCTTAAAAGCCGTCTCCTAATTTGGTTTCACTATATTTGAGCATTTAGTACTAGTGTGTACAAACTTCATACATTTCGTACAAAATTTAGGCCTTAATCATAATCCAATAGAGTCTATGAGCAGATGGGATACATCAGTTTCAACCAAAATTTAGGCATACGAAATATGCGACTTTGATGTAGTGTAATAATCAGTAAGCATAGGTTTCCCAATGGAATTCGCAATTTTACTCAAAGCCTCGAGTGACTAATACCCCACTAGTAGCCCAGGGAATACAACCCATAAAGGAATCATGGTGATACAATCAGGATTAAACTTGAAATCAATAAACTAATTCCTAAAAATGAATGGTTTATTGTGGAAAGTATAAGGCCCCCTTGCATCACCAGATTCCTATCATGCTTATTTTCAAAGCGAAACACGAAATATCATTCATCGTGAAGAAGGATCTGTGGACATTGTACCTCTGTCCATGTCTATTGTACAAAACCTTTCATAGATTTTATGTATGGAGTACCCCAACAACAAAACCTATTAACGCATTCTTCCAGTATTCCTCCTGGTCTCGTATGTCCTCAGGTTCAATATTAATGGAAACCTTTCCTTTATTTCTATTAGGGGTCACATACTATAGGCCTATACCATGCTACATGCTCCTATTAATCGGAGCTACATTGGTGGATACCTAGAGAGATCCTGTACTCACCTTCGAGAATTGAAGCTTGCGCTTAGCTAAGTGAGTGTCTGAAATATGATATCCATAGGGTTTCATATTCAGTGAAGACTGGGAATCTGAAAGAGTTAGGTTGTTTCTCATCCTCGTTAATTTCCTAAAATAGAGTTGGTATAAAACTCCCAAACATAAGGTTTGAGAGCCTACGACTACAACCATCCATCGAAGTAACCATGTTTGATCTCCCCCTACCTCGAGGAAAAATCTTTGAATCCATGGAGGCACTTAACATACGTTAGCACTCTTTGCTAACATGCATCGAGAACCTTTTTTCCTATGTCCCCTTCTCTTGTCATATCACTAGAGTGTGTACTCCAAATTGCTACTAAAAGAAGGCTAATATGGGAGGAAGTTATGGTTGTCAGAGGAATTGGGAAAAGGCCATGGATTATTTGTGGGGACTTCAATGTGAGTAGGTTTGCCTTAGAGAAAAGGAATTGTGTGAACAAAACAAAAAGCATGAAGGAATTCTCATATATTATCAAAGACATGAGACTAATTGACTTGCAAATGGAAAATTCAACTTACATGTGCTTTAAAAGAGACACATAATGCAGCCGCAAGAATTGACAAAATCCTGATATCTGAAGAGTGAGATGATAGCTTCAACAACTTGAAGCTAATCGCATTACAGAGAATAACCACAGACCATGTATCTAGCTCTACAAGAGGGTCTTGGAACTGAACAAAGGGATATTTCAAATTCAAAAATTGGTAGCTAAATACTAAGGGTTCACTAATAGAGTGAAAGAATGGTGAAAAAGCTTCAACTATGTTGGGAAACCTAACTACATACTAGCTTGCAAGATGAAGGCACTTAAAAGCAAGCTAAAGGAGTGGAACAGGACTTGCAAAGGGAATTTGGATGTTCAGAGGAAGTGCTTCCTAGCTAAATTATTAGAACTAGATATAGTGACAAAAAAACAAGTTACTACAAAAGACGAAGTTCTATTTAAGGAGAACTGTTACTACAATATGAGGAGTTTATCAAAAAAGAAGAAATTGCATGAAGACAAAGATAAAGGGACCTTTGGCTGAAAGAGGGGGTAGGAACACAAAGTACTCTCAAAAAATTGAAAAATCTCACAAGAGGTACAATAGCATTGATCAACTAAATATCCAAGGAGAGATAACAAAAGATGTAGCCAAAATTGAAAGAAGGATAGTTGAATATTAGCAAAAGCTGTACACAGAAATAATGTAATATAGACCAACAAGTTTGTTTTCAAACTGTCTAGTACTATCATCAGAAGAGAGGAGAGTCTACAAAGAAGATTTGAGGAAGAAGAGGTGCTAGAATGTATAAAAATATGTGCAGTGGATAAAGCTCCAGGTCCAGATGGCTTTATCATGGGATTCTTCATCAAGTGTTGGGAGGTAGTAAGACAAGATATCATGAACCCCTTTTAGAACTTCTATGAGCTAGAATAGTTTGAAGAAGTTTTAATGCAACATCTGTAGCTCTTATTCCAAAGAAGAAAGGAGCTAATGAGCTGTAAGACTTTAGGCCTATCAACCTGATTGGTAGCATATACAAAATATTCTCCAAAGTCCTAACAAAAAGACTAAAAGGGGTACTGGAAAAGTTCATTGACTCACAACAAATAAAATTTATCAAAGGCAGATAAACGATGGATACAGTCCTTATTGCCAATGAAGTAGTGAGTGTTATGTTGAAGCAAGAAAGAGTCGTAATCCTTTTCAAAGTAGACATAGAAAAAGGCTATGATAATGCCTCTGGTCTATTTGCTGAGCATATTGGAGAATATGAGCTTTGGACAGAAATGGATCCAATGGATAAGGCACTACATCTCATCAGTGTACTTATCAGTATTAGTAAATGGTGCTGGAATTTTCAGAGCACAAAAGGTTTCAAGCAAGGAGATTGCTTATATCCTTTTCTGTTCTTAATGGCAATAGACGGTTTGAACAACATGATCAAAATAGCTAATAGCAAAGGATGGATTAAAAATTTTGGATGTGGCTAGAGAAAGAAAGGAAAGCTTAGAGGTCACCCATCTGCAGTATACAGATGATACCCTTATCTTCTATGGAGCTAAAGAAAAACAATTGAAGTATCTAAGAATAATTCTAGTGTTGTTTGAAGGAATTTCTGGCTTATATAACAATCGGAGGAAGAGCTTCCTGTATCTAGTTAATAATGTAAGAAATATGGATGATTTGAGTGTTAGGCTGGGAGAGGAGGTTGGTGCCCTTTCAACAACCTACCTAGGAATGCCACCAGGAGCTAAATCAAAATCAATAGAGATCTGGAATACAATAATTAAAATGTGTGAAAAGAAACTCGCTACATGGAAGGGGTAATACTTGTCACTAGCAGCCAAAGTAACACTCATCAACTCAGTTATAAATGCCCTACCAACCTATATCATGTCATTGTTTCCAATTCCAGTAAGGGTGAACATCAGATTGGATAAAATCAATAGGAAACTTTTGTGGCAAGGGAATAAAAACTGGAAATATCATAACTTGGTCAAATGGGAATCCCATACAGTTGATAAGAAATAGGGGGTCTAGGCATCAAAAACTTGAAAAATCATAGTAAGGCACTTAGAATGAAATGACTGTGGAAAAATGCAAATGACAACCAGTTTCTATAGGAGAAGATTATTAAAGCAAAGCATGAAGAGGAGATAAGTGGATACGGAAGTTAAAACTCACCATAGAGTGAATTTACGGCAGAGGGCTATGGGTTGAAATCATGTAGTGTACTAAGATTAAGGTGAACAATGGGGAGAGAATTAATTTCTAGAAAGACAAGTGGAATGAAAATGGTGTCCTAGAAACATTTTTTTCTAGATATTCACAACTTAGTACAACACCTGCAGAGTACTGTAGCAGAATTATGATCACAATATGAGTGGAGTTTTACTTTCAGAGGACATATCACTAACTAGGAGATACAAAGAGTGTCTGATTACATTAGCACAACAGACCACTTTTATAACACTCCAAAAGTTCCTTAGACCAAACCTCAGACATAAAATGAAAAACCAAAAAGAAACTAGAAAAAGTTTTGCCTCGGAACAACTCAACCAGTGAGTCATTGTCAGAACCAACGACCTGTCAGGAGAATCTTTGTCAGCCTTTGCAAATTTTCTCTCAGGTACCAACAAGGCATAGAATGACTCATTGTATGATGTAATGGGTCGTTCTGTCACTCATTGTAAGCTAGTCTAGAAACTTGTCAAATCCTTCCCAAGAACCAATGAGCCAAACGACGAGTCATTGGAAGGAGAAACAACCCATCCTATAGAGTCGTTAAAGGAAATACAGAAAAAAATGCTAAAGTCACCCCAGTGACAATAGGTGGAAACAACGACCCGTTGTTTCAGATAGCGGGTCATTCTTTCCGTCCATTGGTGGAGATCCAGAATTTGTTTAAAATTTCCTCCAGTAATAATGACTAGAAACAACACCCTTGTACCCACCAATGAGTCGTCCTGTCATCCATCATGAGGAATCCAGATAAATGAAATTTCCAGTCTGAAAACAACGACTGGCACCAACGAGTCATGTTCACAACCGACGACTCATTGTGAGGCCCATTGAATCTGGACAGTTAGATTTTGAAACGGTTACAACTGAGGCATTTTTTTGAAATCCTAAGCTCCTAACTCCTAAACTACATCATTTTGTAGTACGTTTAGAGGGGAATTAAGGGGAATATATTGACATTCTCCTCTCATTCTCTCCTAGAATTACAAGAATCGTACGTAGAAAATAGAAAACCCTCTCAGGTCTAACCTAGGGTTCCATTCAAAGTGCTGCAAATTTCAAGATTTCTTCTCCAGGTATGTGGTATTTCAACAAAGTTTATCCTTTCACCCTTGTATCCCAAAAGCTTTCAGAAAACATTGATATCTCAATCCCATAGAAAAATCATGTCTTAGGATTTTTGTTAAGTTATAAATTCCCTTATTACTTCAGTGTTCTCAAGTCTCCTGTATTTCTAGTATATGATATTCACGGTTTTATAAATTCAGTTACAAATGATACTTCCATGACATATTTTCACATGATTCAAGTTCAATTATATAAATATATATTTTGCATCTATATGGCATTGAGTTGGCATAAATTCATATTTCAGTCTTTGTGATTCTATCATGATTTCAGTATACAGATGTTGACAGCATAATCAGTATTTTCAGGTTCTTTAGGCTCTCAGAATATTATCAGTAAAGTTTCTGACTTAGCTTTAAAAACACTATTTTTCAAGCTATCAATAAATTATCAGTAAACTTATTAATTGGGAGTAGTTCTTAGTATTGAGCTAGTCTAGGGTTCAGCACACCCAGGACCAGAACTACGTGCCATCGTAGGTTATTAGCCCAAAAGAACATCAGTTTTAGTGATCACATCAGCAATGCCTCTATACCCTAGAAAGGTATATTGGGTCCTATCAATAAGGCGTATACATCGAACTCCACGTTTAGCTCACGTGGTTATATTCAATTAATAGAATCTCCCATCAGTCAATATAGTTACAGTCTCAGTCACAGTTACAAACTCAGTTTTTAGTACATGTACACGACCCTTAAATCAGTTTTTACAATACTCTATTATGTGTTGTCAGACTACTATTTCACATCGATATTTATGTATCTTAGTAAGGGTCATGGTACTTTAGTTCAGTTATGCATTTTAGCATAGCTTTTCAAACTATCAGTATGTTCTATATATTGCAGTTCCATATCTCATATACTCAGCATATTTAAAATACTGACTGCATACTTGTGCTATAACATTTTATGATAAAGACTCAGGCTCAGCAGTGGGGTTGGCTTCTCTTTTAGACTTATTGCAGCAGAGTTCTATTTGTGAGTCCTCATCTTTCGAGGACCAGAGTCTTCATTTTTAGTAGTTGTCATAGTTTTTCAGACATTAGAGTTAGCTGGGGGATTGTCCCAGTAACTCATCAGTTTTTTAGAAAGCTTTTAGAAAGAGTGTTAGTTTTAGCTCGAGTTTTAGTGTGTGATTAAATTTTAGTATCTTATTAGATGTTCTTTACTTTTAAAAGTGTTTGGTTATTGTTTATAAATAGCTTACACTTAAGATTCTTTTATAGTAGTTCAATAATAAGAGAATTATGGTAAGTTGTAGATTAACTTGGAGCCATTCATGGTTCTAAGTACCATGTCGCGTCTAGGGTGTAGACTCGAATCGCGACAAACTTGGTATGAGAGCATCAGGTTTAGAGTGTCTTAGGATGTCCGAAAGTCGCGTCAAGTAGAGTCCTTTTAATAGATGTGAAGCACGCACACCTATGAGGGGGAGGCTATGAGATGTTTTTAGGAAAATTCCCTTTTCTTCATGATTCTTATCCTGTGTAGAGTTTTAATCTCTAAAATGACCTCCTAACTTGTGCTCTACTATTTTCAGTGGACGATGCCTCCTGAAAGAGGAAATGGAATGAGGTATGGTAATACTATCCAACCAGCCCCACCAGCTCCAGTAGCCCCTCAAGTCGATAAGGTGTCACATACGAAATTTTGGGCTGCTATTCAGATGCTAGCTCAGGTGGTGACCAACCAGGTCAACCAATAGGTCATTGTACCTACCAATTACAATGTGTCTACAGCTGCTGCCAGAGTATGATATTTTACTTAGATGAATCCCCAGCATTTCATAGGTCTAAGGTATATGAGGACCCAAAAGAGTTCATTGACAAGGTTTAGAAGATCACCCAAATCATGGGTATTACCTCTATTGCAAGTGCAGATTTGGCTGCTTATCAATTGAAAGGGGTGGCTCAGATATGGTATAAGCAGTGGAAAGAGGGAAGGCGGGATAGTGCAATTCTGATGGAGTGGGATGACTTTGTGACTGTGTTCCTGGACAAATTCTTTTCCCCAGAGTTAAGGGAAGCTAAGGCTGCCGAGTTTGTGAAATTTAATGCAGAATGACATGATGGTGCAGTAGTATGCCTTGAAGTTCACTCAATTGTTGAAGTATGCTCCAGAAATAATTGTTGAGTCAAGGGCTCATATGCTTAAATTTGTGAATGGAGTCTCAAACTTGGTAGTCAAGGAAAGCAGGACTGCCATGCTTATCGGTGAGATGGACATCTCCAGGCTTATTATCTATGCACAACAGATAGAGGCGGAGAAGCTTAAGGAGATAAAGAGGGAGAGTAAATGGGCACAGACAGGTCAGTTTGAGTATTCGCAGCAGAGATCGGGCAGTGGTAGTCTTCCACCGCAGCAATAGTGACCTCTAGCACCCTCTTCAGGTAATGCTCCTACATCAAGGCCTCATAAGGTTCGGAGGGGTGGAGCATCAGGATCCTAGACACAGAGTCATGTCTCCAGCAGCTGCACTTTTCCAGTATATTCTAAGTGAGGTAAGAACCATCCAGGTGAGTATCTTCTGGGCAAGGAGGATTGTTTTGGTTGTGGCCAGCTGGGCAAGTGATTGGTTATTATTTATAAATAGCTTCCGCTTAAGATTCTTTTACAGTAGTTCAGTCATAATAGAATTATACTAAGTCATGGGTTAGCTTGGAGTCATTTATGGTTCTAAGCACCATGTCATGTCCAGGGTGTAGACTCGAATCATGACAACTTTAGTGGATGTCAACAGCAGGAAATGGACAACTATGGTGATGGAAAAAGGGAAAGGGTATGTTTAAAGTGGGAAAAACATATAGGAGGATGAATCAACCAGATGAATAGCTATCCAATTTGCCCTGCAAAAACATCTGGAAAACCAAAATGCCTTATAAGGTATCTTTCTTTGTATGGTTATTGGCTAAAGAGGCTATGCTCACATAGGAGAACCTAATGAAAAAGGATTTCACTCTATGCTCTAGATTTTCTTCTGTGGTGACAAAGAAGATATAGGGAACTACCTATTCCTACAATACAAAAGCAGAGGAGAGTTATGGATATTATTCCTAAATCTTAAAGGCATCTCTTCGGCCATGCCGGGGAGGATCACATAAGTTATCCAAAGCTGGGAAGCAGCAGACTGACAGGCCAAGGACAGAAACAGATGGAGGATTATCCTTGCTAGCATTTGGTGGACCATTTGGAAAGAAAGAAACTGTAGATGCTTTGAAAATCTAGAGGATAGTAGGAAGCAGATTAAGGTGAACTGCATACTCATTTTGTGTTTTTGGGGTAACCAGATATGGGCTAATGATCCTGTCTATTATTGATGTATTATACTTAGTATAGATATATGATCATAGGCTATAGTAGAATTTTATAAATAGAGTTCCAGTACTACCCATGTACTGATCAGTTTGATTAAATATATATATATACAAAGTTACCAAATTTTTCAAAAAAGAGTTGTGAATGATCAAATAATCTAATATATAGCTATTTATGAAATTTTCTAAAAAATAAACACAAATCTATTTGAGGGAAATTTGTGCAAAAACTTGGGATTTTAGCACATAATTAATGTGTCAATCGCACGAATTCCGTTATTTTTGGGCGGTCTTTAACTTTTGTTCTTCTACACTTTAACTAATAAAAATGTAGATAAAATACCCTAATATTACAAATCGCAAAGGCAAAAGGAAGTTGCTAGGCTCAATTGCACAATAAGTTCAATCTTAGAATATTATGTCTTAAGAAGATCATACACTAAACTTATATTTTAGAAAAAGCGTACTCCTTGAAATATAAGTTCGGTATCATGAACTTGTTTCTTATAGGGCATATCTTGTTCTTAATGATTTTTGTTTAATATTAAGGTTAAATATTTGACTTACTAATTAGATAACACTCAACTTATGCCTCAAGATAAACATTATCTAAAAAGATTTGTCTAGAGAAACTAAGTTATAATTAAAGTTACTTTGGATAATAAATTGTCACTAAATGAACAACACGAAAAAAAATTAAAAACAATCAATATAAGGAGAAAGAAATAAAAAATTCCCAAAATAGGGTTAGTCCCTGCAAAAACTTGCTAACTAAGTCCATGTACTTTTGTTTTGACCCAACCTAATGCAAATTACAGTCAGCAGCTGCAAGTGGTAGATATATTACTGCAAAACACCTAAAAGCATTGTAATGGCAGAACCCCTCTGCCCTATCTTCCCTCTGTACGCTCATCTATGGTTCAGTAACCAAAAAATAAAATAAAAAATGCCAATGATATTTTAAGAAAATTCCATTGTTGGTGTTCTCTAACAATTCTTCAACTTCATAAACTTCCCCCAAACTCAATAGCATCAACATGCTTTCAATCTTCAACGGCATATCAGTCTGGTCAATTTTCATCATCTTTTTGGAGATCCTTTTCGTTTTCAACTTAGTTTCAGAAAGAATCAACTAATTCGAATACTGTAGCAAAAATAAAATCAAAGAAACCTTTGGTCATTTTCTTTCAAAAAATTGTTGGTCTCTTAGAAGAGTATAAACAATCAGAAAGAGAGAATAAAAGTGTAACAAAGAATTGAAGTGTAAATTGCGAAAATTGGAGGAAGAAGTGAGGATTTTGTGGGAGAATATGAAAACTGAAAAGGATAATAAGAAGGAGACTAGAAATGGTAATGGGATATAGGAAAATAAGGGAAAGAGAAAGAAATTGCATGAATTGTTTCTGAATGAGGAGGTTAAGAGTGTAGAGTCAAGAAAGCCAACTCCTTTGAGTATGGAGGATCATACTGTGTACAAAGAGCTTTCACCTGATATGGTGATGTTTGTGCAACATTTATATGATGAAAGGTACTTTAAGATTCATTTTTTTCCTAGGAAGAGGTTTGATATTGCTTGCTTCAAGAATAGCTATCCTTGTGATTTTGTGCAGCTGGGCAGTTTGGTAGAGATTGCTATGAAGGATCAATTTTAGTTACATTCACCGATTTTCGTATTTATTGTGACTAGTTTTCTGCGTGTCTCCTTTATTCATCGTGTGTTTTGTTCATCTACAAAAATCTTTCAACAATGACATTTATGATAGAATTTAGTTTGCTTTATAGAAAGGGTAAGTATTTTTCTAAGCCTTATACAAAGGTAGAAGCTGATATTTTATAAACTGATAATTGTATGTTGTGAATTTTGAGAAATATTTCATTCTTTTAGATTCCTTAAATGTAGAAAAATGTTGAGCAGACTTTAGTATTTCTCATCAAAATGTCTAAAGTCATAGATTTATGTGGTCTTAACCATACAATAATATTATATCCTCTTTCCTACCTTTATTATTCATAAGCAGGATAGGGAAAGAAAAAGAGAATAAAATTTTTTATAAAATGATCAGATTTTCAAACATGTAAAAACTCATCTTACACACCTGTACCAGATTGATCAAAAACAAATGTTGCTTTTTTATTTAAAAAATTGTCTAGCAGAAATCTTTAGCAGATATGATAGGCTTAACAAAAGTGAATGGATTTTGGGGACCCTGTCTAGTGGAAGAATCATCTCTTTTCTCTACTCAAACACTTCACTACTCTAATACTGCTACTTGCATATTATAGAATTACTTACTTTGTATTGTCCCTTCCAAGGTACTATTTTATAGTGTACCGGAGGTCTTTTTTGTTATAAATGCCGACTTACTTGCCTTTCAAAACTGCTTATTTATTTATTTATTCTTATTTCTTACACTCACTTCATGATTCTCTTGTTCATCACATGCTCTTTATAAAAAATCTTTATAACAAATCGTAAGTACCAATTTCTCAATCAAGAAGGGACCAAATACGAAAAATAATTAGTAAACAAAGCCATTAAAAGAATGCATTTAAACTTCAACACAACTAGAGAAAATAAAATCTATTGAGAGGACAAGAATATAAATATCCATAAATCCCAAAAACATAAAAAGTTTTTTACAAAGCAGTTAAGAGATTACCTTAGTGCCAAGACTTTGGAATTGAATCGTTAATAAGAATCTTTCAATATCAAACGAAGTTATGACCCACAATCTCTAGTTTGAAGCTCAAAAGTTTTGCCCTAAATCGCCTATCACCTCTAAGCTTCTAGGATATAAATGATGCATTAGATAGAAAAGATTATATAACGTGTTTAAATCAAAAACGAGTTGGGTTTTAATAAATGAGTGGGCTTTAACTTAATCCTGAACTAAAAACGTTGCAAGCATAGAAAATGATGCATGATTATTTTAGAGAACCCAATTTGATATAGGTTTGTCTGTTAGTTTCAATAGTATGTTTAGGCCCAAAAACAGATGTTAAGAGTATTTTTAGACCAATAGGTTAATAGAGGAGGTACTTGTGAGCCATCTTAATATGTGAAGTATAACTTTGGCTATTTTCCACTATTTTATAGACCCAAATTCGGTGTAGGTTGGTCCCTTAGTTTCATGGGTATGTTTTAGCCCAAAAATACTTAAGGGTATTTTCGGACCAAAAAGTTAACTTAGGGCATTTGTGAGCAATTTTCAATAATTAAGCATATTTTTTGCCCTTTTCGAAAATCGAAAAGGTATGGAGGATGTTGTCTTTCATCTGCATTGGAACGATTTATTTGACGAATTACCACATGTTGCCAGCACTGTGTTGGTCTTTTCGGGGTGGAGAGTTAATTTTTCGGAACATTTTTCTTGGTTTAGGTCAAACATTGATTTATACCCCTTATATTTCTTCTTTTTGCTACTTAATCTATTAAACTTGTCTATTTATATGGTTGTTTGATAGTGATATAAAAAAGGTGGCTTTTTTGGTTGCCCTTCAATGGTAAAGAAGACCATTTTTTCTGCTAAGAGGTGGCATACATATTTCAAAATTCAAGAAGATAATGTGTCTCTTTTGCTCTTTCGAGACTTCAACACCTCCCTTTTCTACTCCTAAGATTGAACAAGATAGTAGCTCTTTCTTTATCTTCCTTCATATTCCCCTTCTAATCTGAAAAGTACGTGTTTACTTTAGGTTTGATGCA
>JACEIK010001174.1:210904-222370 GCA_018107945.1 Datura stramonium
CTATATACGGATAAATAGATCGATCAGTGGATTCGCACCTGAGATCTTTCTACAGATAGTGGGGTATCCACCCCTATGGCCATGTTCATTCAAAATTTTTTTGTCTGTATTTTTTTTAGTTTTTCTTTTTCAGCTCTTTTTTTTTCTTTTCTTGTCACACCACACCTTATTTTAAACCCTTTTTCCTTTCTTTTCCTTTTCCACCTCCCCACAGTCTATGCACCTCTACTCTAGCCACCCTCAACTTAGGCATTTTTTCTGGGTTGAGGTTCGCAATGTCCAAGGAGGTACCAGGGCCAAAGAAAGTTCATTATAAAATAATAGGTAAGGTTTGTCTCACCCCACCTTGGGAGGCATGACTGACACCTAATGCCACATTGGGACTTGGGCTGACTTGGCTAGGCATATGCACCTGTGGTGCTTGCCAGCAACTCAAAACCAAGAAAGCGAACTGCTATATCTCGTCTGTAAACACAGCCTCGAGCCAACAAGGTCATGCAGCACCTGTAAAAGTAAACATCTAAACCAGCCAATATAATAATAAAGAGATCCTATGCGGGCTGACAAGACCACCATGCTTTCTATTTATAACAGAAGGAAAACAAGCGGTCATATTCACGCTATAGTCGACAAGGCTGCTAACTAACTAGCTAAACTAGGCCCCACACGGCCAACACGCAAAATATAACATACGTAGGCCCCGCATGGCCAATAACAACCAACTAACTGAAGACTGTAGTTTGCAAACCTCTAAGAGTGAAAATATTGGTCAGCACAGGGCCCTGGCTACCCAAATACTATACTATAAAAGGCAGGTAACTTTTACGACCTGAAAACTCGGAATGAAAGGAGCTGGCCAATCTGTTGACTCTGAATAACAGCTAGGAGGTCCTGAAACCTGTCTATGTGAACCTGCAGACAAGTATGCAGTGCCACATGTGTGAGTGTCAGTACAATATATAGCGAATATGTAAGGCAGTAATAAAAGCGGAGTAGAAACTAATAAATAACTGAAAGTAATAAGTGGAAAGGGCAGAAGTTAACCTGGTAAACTTTCTTATCCATAACCTGCATCTAGTAAACCACTATACAAATAAGAACTGAAGATGTATATCTATACATCCATAAACTACATCAAACAAGCACGTATACAAACAAGAATCCAACCTGGCCCCCATAAGCATGGAAGGTGCAAGCAACACAAAAATAACCTACCGAGGCCCCCATAAGCCCTGACAAGTACAATTCAATCTATATACCTCTAACAAGGTCCTTATGATTCTACTGGTAACTATAGCCAACCTACCTGGCCTCTGGGTCTATAACTACTCCCGTTGGGGTCCTACAACTGTGTCTGAGCTCTCTGGGCTCCTATAACTGCACCCTGGGAACACAAGGCTCGTCGAAGGGTCAGTAATGCCAGTATGACATAAGAAGAGGTCCATACGTGGATGGACATAAATATGGCATTGTAGGCCTGAATATAGTACCTTCGGACATCATATAGCTCCTTTGAGCAATATAACATAGCTCCTCTGAGAGATATATAGTCCCGTAGGCAACGACACAGTTAGTAATCCTAAGGTTGGTCAACGGAAGGCTATCCTAGATAGGGTCAATCTCGACCGAAGTACTACATTCTAGTTTCAATATAGCCACTCAAAAGGCATATCTGGCCCCCTTAGGCCTAACGCAACCACTACTCGCCCCTAGAATAGTTTGTATAGCTTCCAACTAGCACACCCAGGTGCCTACTCCTGACCGGTGGATCCTGGCAACGTTTGCAAAATCTGACGGCCTAGGCGGAATAGGGCGAGGTTCGGAGTGGCCTGAGCAATACTCTGAAGGGAATACTAGGACAATGATAGTTCATAAGCGAGCAACAAGGTCGTAGGTGACGGTCTATATGATTCCTTTGCTTGGGGCGACTACAGGGCTGCTACCAACCGGATATGTTCCTAAGCGGTCAACCCTAACTCTCCACAGGCAACCTACTATAACTCTTAGCCTAGAAGTAACATTGTGATACTCTAGCTCTAGTCCCTTTGGACCTCAACTTAGTCTGTCCAGATTTCATATGGCTCATCTGGATGATTCATAGCCCCGCAGGTAGGTATCTTCGGACCTAGCCCTTCATGGTAGCATGTACCTGGGCATCTATAAGAATAGCCTGGGATGTTGGCCTCACATCTGATTACTAAT
This sequence comes from Datura stramonium, assembly GCA_018107945.1. Taxonomy (NCBI): domain Eukaryota; kingdom Viridiplantae; phylum Streptophyta; class Magnoliopsida; order Solanales; family Solanaceae; genus Datura; species Datura stramonium. Next base: position 213,107 of record JACEIK010001174.1, read on the forward strand.
AAGGTTCCCTTCTTAGGGCAGCAACTAGTCTATCAGACTTGTAACAACTAGAGTGGTTTCCTGAGCGACCTATAGGAGAAGCATTGAGTCGGCTGAAACTAACGGTCATTGACAGTAGCCAATCATATGGAAATCTTTCGCTCAGTTCACTAGGCAACCCTGGTGGCACTGACTCGAAGGTAAGACCACCCTATCTCAATTCTGGCCCTAAAGACGTCAAGGTACGCCAACGACCTCTTGGCGAGCTTTACTGACAGTAAAGGCGTCAAACTAGAAGTTATATCGCCCGGCTATTCCCTATGCTATCCAACATACAAGGTTAGGCCTAATAGCTAACCATAAACTTCTAAGGCCTTGGCATGACAGCAAAACATTAGAATACCTCTAAGTGGTAAACAGGTGAATGGGGAACTCTTTATGGCGCACCCAACATTAGTCATACTTAACATACCCTTTCCTGACGAGGGATACTATGGTATAATCTCAATACGTCTTATAGCAACTAAGCACAACATACAATATTCTTATCTACTAGCAGCAACTGATTACAACATATAAGATCATTATTTACTAGTAGCAGCTAATCACAACATATAAGATCATTATCTACTTTTGAGGGCATAGGTTGTATCACTATACAATGAGAATAACTTGCCGAAAAGATAATCCATAAAATACCTCGAATGTTGATTCTTGTTTATCCAAAATAGTTCCAACCTGTTGCCGGTAATTCCTCCAAATTGCAGTCCTTACGCTGAAAGAATAAGGCTATTTTCAATAATAGGAATGACTAATAAAGATATCTTTCAAATAACATTGACTACAATTCAACTTCATTTAATTCGGCCGAAAACTCATAAATTCTCGAGAGTCTAGAATGTTTAAATGCTTACCTATCACTTGTAGCTGCTTAGGACTCAATTAGAAGTGATTTCTACCAACGGGGTTCCGGTACTCCGAGTGAATTTTCAAGAAACAACTCTGCAGGGATGCTCCTCGTAGGCCTAGAACTTGTTATCCAAGATGAATTTGCATTTGGATGGAGTTTAGCGGCATAATTTGATGAGAAAAGGATGAAAAGTAGAGAGAACCCCTCGTAGGCTCGCGTTCTGGCTTTGGAGAGTCCGTNNNGCCACCCTATCAGTTGAACGGATTGAAACTTATAGGGTGTAACATCATCCCCCCCTTAGGAACATTTGTCCTCGAATGTAATCTTAAGCTCAAGAGACTCAATTCCTTAATTTATTGCTAGAAAGTTTTTAGCAGTGTCTCCTCTGTACTATAGACTATCCGAGAACTTGAAACAGAGAAAAGTCCAACACATGCGCCTCTTAAAATACTATCTGTAGCTAAATAACTTAGTGCTACCATATATATGTAAGCAACTTACAACAATAGCAACGAAGGCAACTATACAACACTTGGAACTATTTTTCCTTAACTGAAATTGTCTGGGTCTAAATACTATCATCGTAGAGCCTGGAAGAACTGAAGATATCCAGACTTCGCATCATCCTTAGCTTTTCAATTCGTCTCTTCTATACTCCTATCCCTCTATACAATTTTACTAGACTACATCCTTGGTTCTCGAGATAGTCCCTGCGGACCTGACGATCTAATGTATCTGTCGAGGTCTCCGCGTGGGACAACTATTTTGTAACCTGGGCACCCTTGACTGGGATAACCCGAGAAAGGTCCTTTACATGCTTGCATAGTGTTGGTGAATAGATCCTAGCCCCGAAGGCAACTTTATCTCCTAGGCCATTTGGCCGATCTTTCGGAAGATATGGTATAGCTTAGTGAATCTAGGGTTGGGCTTTCCCTTATTGTCAGATCTCATAACGCCCTTCATTGGAAAAATTTTCAGGAATACCCAGTCACTGCTTCAATCTTTAACTCCCTACGCCATATGTTAGAGTAGGACTTCTGACGACCCTGGGCTGCCAATACATATCTTCTATAAGTTTAACTTTTCCCCCCTAACTGATGTAGTATGTCCGGTTCAGTTATCCCTAACTTACCTGCTTTATACCTGCACTTCCACCCGTAATGCATCTCTGTACGTCTGAATTGTGCTCTACTTGGACACTCATCTGGGGATGAGAAGTTATACTCAACTTAGCTTACATCTCAATCCGTTCTGACACCCTTTCCAAAACCTAGATGTGAGTTGTTCCCCTTTGTCGAAATTTAATAAACACTGGGACATCATATAGCCAGACTATCTCTCTGGTATTTAACTCGGCGTAACCTTTAGCTGAAGCGAAATTCTGACCGGCTAGAAATGAGTTGAGCTCATTAGCTATTCAACAATGACTCAAATAGGGTCAAATTTACACCTAGCACAAGGTAACCCTGTAGCTATGTCGTGCTGACTACTCCCCACTCCCACGCATGCATGACTATCTCTTGATTTAGCCTGCCCGATTTCTGATATGACACCTTCCTTTTCTAGGCATTTGAGCTCTGTGCCACAACCCGACATTCTCTTTCTTCTTCCTATGCCATCGGTATATCTCATTTATAACCTGATACATTTTTGTCAAATCCTGGGTGAAGGGGATAATGGACATGGTGTACTTTTGCTACAGTCTACTAACAATGTCCTCCCACTTTTGGAACGTAGAGTCGACCTATGGGTCTCAAGACTCCGCCCCCTATTACCTTAATGGCCAATCACCCCTTCTGCTGGGCCCTGTCTCTGGGCTGTACGAGGCTAGGGTCTCTATACCATCACTCCTTCGCCTCCACAACTAGTGGTGATATTGTAGTATTCTAAGTTATAATCTCACTACCCTCTAACTATCATCATGATACTTAATTTTTTGACATTCAGCGGCGATTCCAAACTCTATCAGCCCGTTACAGCCTAGAGGTGGTTCTGTCCTTCTCCAGAGCTAGATGCTCATGTCATGCCCTTACTTCTATAAGTTGAAATCTGGGGTTCGTGCCTCATGTACCGTACTAGTGAGGATACTACTAGCAAAGTCTATTAACCTATATCGTCCTGACCCATACTCGGGCCGGTTCCCATCGTATAATCTCTCTTCCCCTCAACATAACAAACTGGGGTCGAGGGATTTATTCTCCAGGTATTCGCTACTGCTATCAACACACTGTGGTGGGGTTAGCCTAATTCTGACCTGAGCTTTAATATTATTGGGAGTCTATTGCTTATGGACTCTCACATGTACTCGGCTGCTCCTAGCAATCTTACCTGTCATCCTAATCTTTATTGTAGTGAAGGTATAGGTGGCTTAGTTAAGTACTAGGGATCTTAAACACTTTTCTAACACTCCCCAGGAGTCAACAGGTCTAGTCGTCCTTTATTATTTACTCTTGGCAACATAGCGTCAATACTTACGCTCTTTTTTATACTGAGAAAAGGCTGGGAGGTGGAAAATAACCATATCATTCTGTGGTAGGGAAAAGGTGTGAAACTCAACAAACTCTAAAGGCTGGAGGTAAAAAAAATCCCACAATTTCACTACCTCTCACACCTTTCAGGTAATCCAACAGTGATTGTTGTCACTGTCTAATACTGGGTATCTATTGAATAAGCCAACATATATATACTATACTCCTGAACTCCTGTTCCGAGGGTGTAAAAAGAACTAGGAATGGTGCCGGCATATCTGTTACCTTATGAAGTTCCTAGTGTCGCGAGAGGATGCTGGGGAGATTAAAAGATGTCCCTTTTTGCCTTTAGGCTAGGCTGTCCCCCAACTGTGGCACCCCGCTAGTACCCTTTCCTGCTATTGCATCTAACTTGTGGCTGGCTGTAGTCTGTCTATATCTGAAATTATTGTAGGCAGACATAATAATATAAGCTTAGGGACTCAACCCTATACAACTCGGCTCTATAGCATGATCCGAGAAGGAGGGGTAACCATACTATTATGTCTCGTAGCCTTCTGCTTATAAAATGTGGTGCACAACACATTTATAAACAAGACTTTACTAGACATGAATTGTAGACTCCCTAGGATACGACGTTGCTCTAATACAAAGTTTGTCACACCCCACCTTGGGAGGCATGACTGGCATCTAATGCCACACTGGGACCTGGGCTGGCTTGGTTGGGCTTATGCACCTCTAGTGCCTTCCATCAACTCAAAACCAAGAAAGCAAACTGCTATATCTCGGCTGTAAATACAGCCTCGGGACAACAAGGCCACACAACACCTATAAAAGAAAAAATCTAACCCTGCCAACATATTAATAAAGGGATCCTATGCAGGCCGACGAGACCACTATGCTATCTAGTTATAACAGAAGAAAAACAGGCAGTCATATTCACGCTGTAGCCGAAAAGGCTACTAACTAACTAGCTAAACTAGGTCCAACATGGACAACACGCAAAATATAACATATGTAGGCCCCACATGGCCAAGAATAATGAACTAACTGAAGGTTGTAGTCTGCAAGCCTCTAAGAGTGAAAATATTAGTCGAGACAGGGCCCCGACCTACCCAAATACTATACTATAAAAGCCAGGTAACCTTTACGACCTAGTAACTTCAAATGAAAGGAGTTGGCCAATCTGATGACTCTGAATAAATGCTAGGAGATCCCGAGACCTATCTTCTGAACCTGCAGGCAAGTATGCATTGCCTCATGTGTGGGCGTCAATACAATATGTACCAAATATGTAAGACAGTAATAAAAGCTGAGTAGAAACTGATAAAGAACTGAAAGTAATCAGTGGAAAGGGCAGAAGTTAACCTGGTAAGCTTTATTATCCATAACCTGTATCTAGTAAACCACTATACAAATAAGAACTAAAGCTGTAGGGCTATACATCCATAAACTATATCTAACAAGAAAGTATACAAACAAGAACCTAACCTGGCCCCCATAAGTTTGAAAAGTGCAAGCAACACAAAAATAACCTACCGGTGCTCCATAAGCCTTGGCAAGTACAATTCAATTAATATACCCCTAAAAAGGTCTTTATGATTCTATTGGTAACTATAGCCAACCTACTTGGCCTCTGGGTCTGTAACTATGCTTGCTGGGCTCCTGTAACTGTGTCTGAGCCCTCTGGGATCCTGTAACTGCACCCTAGACACATAAGGCTCGACGGAGGGTTAGTAATGCCAGTACAACATAAGAAGAGGTCCATACGTAGATGAACATAAATATGGCCTTATAGGCCTGAATATAGTCCCTTCGTACATCACAGAGCTCCTATGAGAGATATTACATAGCTCCTTTGAGCGATCCATTACCCCGTAGGCAACGACACGGTTATTAACCCTGAGGTTGATTAACAGAAGGCTATCCTAGGTGGGTTAATCCCGATCGAAGTATTACATTCTAGTCTCAGTCTAGCCACTCAAAAGGTGTATCTGGCCCCCTTGGGCTTAAAGCGACCACTACTCGCCCCTAGAATAGTTTGTATAGCTTGCAACTGGCACATCTTAGGTGCCTACACCTGGACAGGGGGTCCTGGAAACGTTTGTAAGCTTTGCTGGCAAAGGCAAAATAGGGCAAGGTCCGGAATGGCCTGAACGATACTCTGAAGGGCATACTAGGACAACGGTAGTTCATAAGAGAGCAACAAGGTCGTAGGTGACTACAGGGCTGCTACCAACTGGATATGTTCCTAAGCGGTCAGCCCTAACTCTCCACAGGCAACTTATTATAGCTCTTAGCCTGGAAGTAACACTGTGATACTCTGGATCTAGTCCCTTTGGACCTTAAATTAGTCTTTCCAGATTTTATATGGCTCATTTGGAAGGTTCATAGCTATGTAGATAGTTATCTCTAGGCCTAGCCATTCACAACAACATGTACCTGGGCATCTATAAGAATAGTCTGGGATGTTGGCCTCACATCTGACTACTAATAAGGTTCTCTTCTTAGGGAAATGACTAGTCTATCAGACTTGTAACAACTAGAGTGATTTCCTGAGCGACCTATAGGACAAGCATTGAGTCGCTTGGAACTAACAGTCACAAACAGTAGCTAATTATATGGCAAGCTTTCGCTCAGTTCTCTAGGCAACCACGGTGCCACTGACTCGAAAGTAAGACCACCTTATCCCAATTCTGGCCCTGGAGACGTCAAGGTATGCCAACGACCTCTGGGAAAACTTTACTGATAGTTAAGGTTTCAAACTGGAAGTTATTTCGCCCGGCTACACCCTATGCTATCCAACTTACCAAGTCAGGCCCAACAGCTAACCATAAACTTCTAAGGCCTTGATACAACAACAAAATATCAGAATACCTCTAAGTGGTAAATAGGTGAATGGGTAACTCCTTATGGCGCACCCAGCATTAGTCATACTTAACATACCCTTTCCCGACAAGGGATACTATGGTATAATCTCAATACGTATTATAGAAGCTAACCACAATAGACATAATTCTTATCTACTAGCAACAACTGATTACAACATATAAGATCATTATTTACTAGCAGCAACTAATCACAACATATAAGATCATTATCTAATTTCGAGGGCATATGTCGTATCACTATATGAAGAGAATAACTTGCCAAAAATATAAGCCTTACCATACCTCGAATGTTGATTCTTATTTATCCAAAATAGTTCCAACCTGTAGCCGGTAATTCCTCCAAATTGTAGTCCTTATGCTTAAAGAATAAGGCTATTTTCAATAATAGGAACGACTAACAATGATATCTTTCAAAGAACATTGACTGTAGTTCAACTTCATTTAATTCGGCAGAAAACTCACAAATACCATACCTCGAATGTTGATTCTTATTTATCCAAAACAGTTCCAACCTGTAGCCGGTAATACCATACCTCGAATGTTGATTCTTATTTATCCAAAACAGTTCCAACCTGTAGCCGGTAATTCCTCCAAATTGTAGTCCTTATGCTTAAAGAATAAGGCTATTTTCAATAATAGGAACGACTAACAATGATATCTTTCAAAGAACATTGACTGCAGTTCAACTTCATTTAATTCGGCAGAAGACTTCATTTAGTCCGTCGTTTACGGTTGGTGCCAACCTGTGGTGAACTTCAGTAGGCCTTCGCTATGAAATTCAGCGAATTTTGGTGACCTACTTTCCACTAGTCACCCATTATGCATCCTCCTTATCCTCAGCAATGACCCCAGACAACCACTTTATCTGATTCTTCCTCTCCTCAATACTTAGCTACTTAATCTTCTTTAGGGCGTCCACCACTTAGTCAGGCTTCGGTGTAGTAAGTGGTGGTATGAACTGAGGCCCATATAATACCCGAGCAATAGTACGCTCGGATATGTCAACAGTGCGGCCTCACACCATTAGGCTATCCAACTTGGGCTGATCATTCAATTTCTTCCCATCCTTTGCTTTCTTCTCCATGGTAGCCAAATAGTTGGCATAAAACTCCTAGATTATCTCTAAAGTGTATTGATCCAGGATTCTAGCTATCCACTCAAATCCGTAGAAGATGAATATTTTCTTTATCTCCTCCACCTCATTCAATGCATTGGTGAGGATCCACGGTTCTTCCTGAATACTTCAACTAGGGTGATTCTTGGTGGTGAAAGAGAGACCATTCTCATAGATCTCTTGCGCCCTGGGTACTCTTCACCGAATGGTGCAGTTCTCCTTAGGCGGAGTTTGCTCTCCCTCATCATTGGCTTCCTCATCTTTAGACCTTCACGCACTATCTCCATCTCCAGGTTGGTCCTGCTCAGACCTCTCTCCATCATTAGAGCCACTCCCGGACTCTTGGACTTGTTCCTTAGCTCCCTCCTCAGACTGGGGAGCATAAGCGGATGTGGTAGTGGCTGCCTTGGCTTGGGCTTTAGCTTGTGCCTTAGTGGTTCATGTCCCTTCGGTGTCAGATGTATCCATCCTGTACTCTTCAACTGAACCACTAGGAGAGTTATCTGCATGTTCAGAGTCAGAGGGCTCATCTCTTAATGCCCTTTGAGTAGCTATCTCTACCCTGACAACTTTTTATTTTGCAGCTTTGGTTGATTTCTTATTCAAAGGCATTGTACCTATGGAGAAAAAGGGTTAGAACTTCATATCTGAGAAAAAGAAAACAAGAAAATACCCTCTGAATTTTCCCATGTGTCTTTATTAAGAGTCGTACCTAGAAGGCACGTTACGTACTGAGACTCGTAGCATCTCCGGTCACAGTCACGACTCTGAGATACGACTTGTACCATGAAGGTATGATCCGTATCATGAGTCGTATGAGGTACCCCTTGAAAACCATTATTCTATATTTTCCAGGACTCATGGTATGACCTGTAAGTCAATTCCATGAGTCGTAGTAAGGGTCATACAGTTGCCTTTGGACTTGATCCTTTTTAGATTCTTGGTATGATTGCCAGGTATGACTCGTAGTAGGATACCACAGGTCGTAATAGGTTCTGCACCAATTAATTTTCATACATTTGGCTTAGGATAGTCCCAACGAGCCATCCTACGAGTCGTAGTATGAAACCACGAGTCGTAGGAAGGCCGATGAAGCCTGTCCTTGCCTTTGTTCATGTCAGTTGTGCAGATAAGTTCAATTTCATGGTGGGTACTCAGAATTCCCCAATTCTAGGCATGCATTTTTCACACTTTTATAACTATCCAGTTTTCCCATTCTAATTCATAACCTGTAACTCAGTTCTTTAACATTTAATTTCGATTCTAAGCATGTTCAAATTCATACCCAGTCAACAAAATCATATTGCAAGTTACTGATCATTATCCTAATCTATTTTCATGCATTTTGAGGACTCCCAGTTGTTAAACAAGTTCATACAGGAATGAAGGTCTTTTCACTCGACCCAAGGCATAGCTACTTACTTGATTTTTGCAAAATCTTGCTCACATCATGTGTGATTCAGTTACTAGGGTAGGGAGTCGACTTAAGCAGTGTTAATCATGCACAAATGTTGTTCAATCAATTATTTTTCTTGAGTTACGAGTGTGAGGGAATCGTGGTAGGTAATTGTTACTTCAATGTTGTGTTCACGTGGGAGATGAGTTTGAATAATTTGGAATTTAAATACATTAGGGTGAATTTAAAAATTCAGGCCGAGTCGGGTCGATTCAAACAATTTGGCCCATCATGACTCATACCACGAGTCGTATGACAATCTCTAATGTCATATGATGTGCTCGTAGGTCCAATAGTAAGTTTCTTAAAATGACAATCTCTTTCTTCCTTTGCATTTCAACTACAACAGGTAGAAGGGGATCAACTGTGGTCTTTTCACTCCTAGTCATCATAGCCATACAGTGACTATCATTCTTTGGATTTTGGATTGTGTTGGTTTCTGTCAG
>JACEIK010001175.1:0-21611 GCA_018107945.1 Datura stramonium
GTATATATATGTTATATATTAGGTAATAGACAGCAGATCGCCACGTTGACAGGTATGCTCCTGCCTTACTTTCAGTACAAGAAAAGCCTGTTCAGATTCTATAATTTCAGACAGTTCCAGACATTTCCTACTGTTCATAGTTTCTAATTATGTTGTTTACATTCAATTATGTTCAGTTTGCTTTGCATACTCGGTACCAGTGGTACTGACGCCCATTTGGGGCGCTGCATTTCTTGCCTGCAGGTACTCATAGACGAGGAGTCGATCCCTCGTGATTCCAGCCAGCTCATTGAGTCATCAACTCCTATCATCCGGAGCTAGACAACTAGAGGTCTATTTCTTTTCTTTTGTTGTACGGTATGGGTAGGTCGGGACCCTGTCCCGACCATTTTATCAGTATTCATAGAGGCTTGGAGATTGTGTATATATATCTCCCTGTGGTTAGTTGTGCCGGTCGTGTGGGGTCGTGCGTTCGTTTAGCTCTTTAGTGCTGTTGATTGTGTTGGCTGTGTGGGGCCGTATTCAGATAGTAGTGGTGACCTTATCGGTCACGTAGATGTTCAGTATTTATCATATTGAGTTAGAAATAACTAGACAGCATGGTGGCCTTGTCGGCCAGCATAGGTTTACCTACATAAGTATGATTCTTGTTAGCTGAAGTTATAGTACAGGTGGCTATAGGCCCAGTCGGCCGGACGCTGTATTTACAGCCGTTATATAGCCCGTTGATTCCAGGAATCTGAGATAGAGCTAGCCAGGCACCAGATGTGCTTAGGCTTAGTAGTTTAGCAGTCCAGGTCCTAATAGGGCACCAGGTGCCAGTCATACCCCCCAAGGCGGGGCGTGAAAACTTCGAACTCGAGTTCTCTCCTTCTGAAATCGGCATAGGACTTTTGGCGACTTTGAGCTCTTTTTAACCTTTCCCGTATGAGCTGGACCTTCTCCATAGCCTCATGGATTGATTCTGGTCCTATCATCACAGCTTCACCAACTTCAAACCAACCAATAGGTGATCTACATTTCCGCCCTTAGAGAGCCTCAAACAGAGCCATCTGAATGTTGGAATGATAACTATTATTGTATGCATACTCGATAAGAGGAAAATGATCATCCCAACTACCCTTGAAGTCGATCACACATGCTCTAAATATGTTATTGAGAATCTAAATTGTCCGCTCCACTTTACCATCCGTTTTCGGGTGAAATGTTGTGTTGAGCTTAACCTAAGTACCCAGTTCATTTTTAAACGACCTCCAAAACTAAGAGGTAAATTGGGTACCTCTATTTGATATGCTGGACAAGGGCACTCCATGCAACCGAACTAGCTCTCGGATGTATAGTTTGGCATAATCCTCCGCCGAATCTGTGGTTTTAATCGGTAGAAAATGAGGGGCTTTAATAAACCTGTCTGCAACAACCCAAATGGAGTCATATTGCCGACGAGTGCGTGGCAACCCTGTTATGAAGTCCATATTGATCTCTTCCCACTTCCAAGTAGGAATGATAATATCTTGGAGAACACTTTTGGGTCTCTGATGCTCAGCCTTCACTTGATGATAGTTTGGGCACTTAGCTACAAATTCTGCGATGTCTTTCTTCATGCCATAGCACCAATACACTTCCCGTAAGTAACGGTACATCTTGGTGGAACCTGGATGTATTGAATACCTAGATCCATGCGCCTTGTTCAACATATGATTTTGCAAACCATCGGCATCCAGAACACATAAGTGACCATGGTATCGAAGCACACCATCTCCCCCTTTGGAGAAGACCTCTGCCTTCTGATTTTGAATGGCTTCCTTTAACTTTACCAAAATAGGGTCCTCGTCTTGTCTAGCCTTTACATCAGCCACCAAGAATGATGCTGATCCATTCTGAACTATAACACCGCCATCGGTTGAATCAACCAAATGAACTCCCAACCTTGCAAGTCGATGCACGTCTTTCACTAGATCCTTCTCTCCCTCATCTACATGGGGCACACTTTCCATGGAGAGTCTACTAAGTGCGTCTGCTACTACATTTTCCTTTCTAGGATGATAAAGGATACTCATATCATAGTCCTTGAGTAACTCCAACCACCTCCTTTGACGAAGATTGAGATCCATCTGCGTAAACATATATTGTAAACTCTTATGGTCTATAAACACATCTACATAGACCCCATACAAATAATGCCTCCATATCTTCAAGGAGAACACCACCGCCGCCGATTCAAGATCATGGGTCAGGTAATTCTTCTCATAAACTTTCAGTTGTCTAGAAGCGTAAGCTATAACTCTTCCATGCTGCATCAATACATACCCAAGTTCGATCCTTGAAGAATCAAAATACACCACGAACCCATCGGTACCCTCGAGTAGAGTTAACACCGGTGCTGAGGTAAGTCGAGTATTCAACTCCTGAAAGCTCCACTCACAAGCCTCCGCCATTGGAATTTTACCTTCTTTTGGGTCAATTTGGTCAAGGGTGCTGGAATAGATGAAAAACCTTCAACAATCTCTGATAGTAGCAACCTAAGCCCAAAAAGCTCCGGATATCTGAAGGATTCACTGGTCTAGGCCAATTCTCACCGCTTCTATTTTCTGAGAGTCCACCCTTATGCCCTCACTTGACATCACATGGCCTAAAAATGTCACCGATTCTAACCAAAACTCGCACTTGCTGAATTTAGCATATAGCTGGCAATCCCTGAGAGTCTGTAGCACCACCCTCAAATGAGCGGCATGATCCTCCTCGCTCCGAAAGTATATCAGGATGTCATTAATAAACACAATCACGAATATATCCAGATATTGCTTGAACACCCTTTTCATCTGGTCCATAAAAGCTGCAGGAGAATTCATTAGTCCAAAATACATAACTACAAACTCATAATAACCATACCGCATCCTAAAGGCTGTCTTCGGGTTGTTGCTCTCCTGAACTCTGAGCCGATGATACCCGAATCTGAGATCTACCTCCAAAAAGAACTTGGTGCCCTGAAGCTGGTCAAACAAATCATCAATCCTGGGTAGAGGATACCTGTTCTTAACGGTGACCTTGTTCAACTGTCGATAATCAAAACACATACGAAGAGAACCATCTTTCTTTCGGACAAAGAGAACTGGTGCACCCCACGGGGACTTGCTTGGTCTGATTAAACCCTTATCCAAAAGATCCTTAAACTGCTCCTTCAACTCTTTTAGCTCAGCTGGAGCCATTCTTTAGGGAGAAATAGATATAATTTGTGTGTCGGAAAGAAGGTCAATACCAAAATCGATTTCCCTCTCGGGAGGAATACCCAGTAAATCATCAGGGAACATTTCTAGATACTCACATACCATTGGAACTGATTGGATAGTCAGGGTCTCAGACTTAACATCCTTAACCCTAAAAAGATGGTATACACGACCCTTAGAAATCATCTTCCTGTCCTTAAGATAGGAAATAATATGACCTACAGGCACGACCGAACTACCTTTCCACTCTACGACTGACTCACCTGGAAAGCAGAACTCCACCTCACGGGATGTACAATTAACAAAAGCTTAACATGCATACAACCAATCCATGTCGAGAATAATATTGAAGTCAGTCATGGCTAACTCTACTAGGTCTGCGGACGTGACTTTCTTCAATACTGTGATTGGGAAACCTCTATACACCCGCCTAGCTACAACTAAATCACCAACGGGAGTAGAGACTTAGAATGGTTTTGACAAAATTTCAAGACCGACTCCAAAGCTACTAGCAATATAAGGTGTCACAAAAGACAAGGTAGCCCATGGATCTAACAAAGCATAAGCATCAAGGTGAAACACTCGTAAACTAGTAACCACATCCGGTGAAGTATCCTTCTCCTGATGCGATGCGAAGGCATAGAATCTGTTTTGGTGCTGCCCGCCACCCCCCACTAGTGGATGCCCCCTGCAGAGCTGAGCGTGTTGGAGCTGCTGCTAACATGGTAGTTTTTGCACGATCTCTATCATCATCCTCTATAGAAAATGGACACGCTTGGTGCATGTGGCCGGATCTACCACACCCATAACAGATATTTGAGTCGAGCTAGCACTCCTCGGCATGACTCTTGCCACACTTCCTGTAGGATGGAAAGGTGCACTCTACCTGCATGCCCCTCTGGTCCCTCGAACCTAAGGCCCTGCTTCTCTAATCACCCTTGGGTCTGGATGGAACACTAGCTGATAATGGTGCTGGAGCTAGTGACCTTTGCTGAATCTGAGGACGGTGACCCCCACTGGATCTCTGCTGAGTGAACCCATAGTTGTCTATACGGGCCTTTTTGGCCTCTCTCCCTCATATGCGCTGCCTCCATCTGCTGGAAATATAAGACTATCTGAGGGAAATCCATGTCCTGGTGGAGCATAGAAGTCCTGCAATCTTTTTCAAAATAGTTCACCACCCCATGAACAAACCTGCTCACTCGCGCCCTCTGATCTACCACTAACTCTGGGGCGTACTTTGATAAGCGAGTGAACTCAAGGGCATACTCCTGTACCGTCATCTTCCCTTGCTTAAGATTCATGAACTCGACTGCCTTAAACTCCCTTATCTCATGAGGGAAGAACCGATCTAGGAAAGCAACATGAAACTCCTCCTAAGTGACAAGGCCTACTCCGGCAGCCCTAGTATCTTTCCACTTTCGAAACCAGATGTGTGCGACCCCTTTAAATTGATATGTGGACAACTCGGCACACTCAACTCCATTCATCCCCATGACCTGGGTGATCTTCACAATCTCGTCAATAAACTCATGTGGATCCTCGTCCACCTTGGAACCAATAAAGTATAGCGGGTTTATCCTCAAGAAATCTCTGATTCGAGTTGCCGCCGCATTTCCATTTTGCGGAATATGCGCCACTGTCTGCTGATTGATCTGAGCAGTCAAGGCCTACACTAGCATCTGAATAGCTGCCCGGAATTCAATATGTGCAACTGATTCCGGTGCATAGTGCTCCTGGATTGGTGGGGCTTGTTTGTGTCCGTCTCCGTTGCCATCCTCGTGGTTGTTTCCATTTCCATTCCTCCTACCGTTAACTCTGCGGGGAGCCATGATTCTGCAATTGCGAATAACACGAGTTAGAAGGATAGGGATACATTTCACTTCACGAAATAGATCATGAAAGAAGGGAACATTTCCTAAATGTCTCATAGCCTCTTCTTCATAAGTATGGTGCACTTCACACCCATGAAAAGGACTCTACTCAACGCGGCTTTCAGAAATCCTAGGACACTTCAAACATATTTCTCTGATACCAAGTTTGTCACGACCTGAACATAGACCCTGATTGCAACACCGGACAAGAAGCCTCGAGAGACTCCAAGTCAACCCATGACATGAGCGTACATCTAACTCAATCAAATAAAGATGAATACTCAGCATAGTATCATAGCGGAAGCATAATCATGACATACATAGAAAATGAAATGTACTTCATACTTGACAGCGGAATACTACACATAGTTAAAAAGCCTCTAACATATCAGATGGGTTGATGGGACAACACCCCCAACTAACCCGAAAAGTCTGGAAAACTGAACATAAAGAGATAGCTGATATCATATGGTCCTCGAGGAATGAGGACTCACTAGTGAGCTGGATGCGAACTCCGAAAATGAGCTAATGATGGTGTTGGCTCTGAAGATCAGAGCCTGTATCATAAAACGATAAAGGATAGAGTATACGGTCAGTACGTGGAATGTACCGGTATGCAAGGTAAGTAAAACGGACATTTGAAATACATAAAAGTTCAGAAGAGATCATAAGAGTAGGACAACATGCTCATAACATAAATTTCATAATGTAACATAAGGCTCAAGGTTTTCAAAATATTCATAATCTATTCATTATCATAGTAATAAGAGAAAATTTATAAATCATAACTTGAGCCAAAGTAACATAAACATAACAATTCATAAAAACATGCAGAGCAATGGACTCATCATAACCGACACAATCACAGTAAATCCTTATATGATGCCCCAACTATTTCACTCAAGTGGGCAGAGTCGTCGCAGGCTTGCCAGGCAAAGGAAGTGCATTATGCGATATCACAAAAGAGGGTATCCATTAACATTGTAATTTATCAACATGAACCTACGGTGGCATGTAGTTATGAGACACCAGCATAGTCCTTTGAACGCCAGGCTACTCGGTGCTAGACGCAGCTCCCAAAAATATGAAAATTAGGCTCGTACGTAAATCATAAACATCATTTAGGAGATTCATGGCCAAATAAACATTAGCATAATTGATCCCCATTTACATACATCTTTAGCCATGTATCAAGGGCCCATAAATAGGCCAACGTCAAAAATCGATCAATCATGAAATCAATACCATAAATGATAAATCATACTTGAATGTGTGGGCATTGCCTAATACTTTAATATACTTGAAAATACTCAATTCACTTGAAATCGTGATTATTATATGGGTAGCATGAAAACATGCTTTTCATCATTAATACCTTATCATACATGAACATTCATTATAAATCTCAACTTTCATAAACTTCTCATAAATGGGCATTTAAGTTTAAAAAGCTTGAAATATGGTTTTAAGGGAAAACAACGTAAAACTTGACCATGATTCATTATTCAATAATAAAAACACCTTTGAATCATGCCAATGTAATAAATTAGAAATTTCGTGAATTGGGTTAAAGCCCCATAGAATCATCATAGGAATTTCATAATTTAGAGAAAGATTGGGCATGGGTGTGAATGGATTCACCCATTCATAACCTTACATACCCGGGGAATATCAAATTTTACCACTCCTTAAAAGCCCACCCAAGATTGAAATAAAACTTGAAGAATTCTAACTTGATCACTTCCTAAACCCCTTCAATATGAATGCATGAGTCTTGAATAGGTTAGGATGACTTAACCTATATTAATACACCCTGAAAATAACTTAAAACGATGTAGTATAGGATCCTAGGGCTTAGGAATGATGATAGTATCCTTAATAAATTCATAGTCAAAAGTGACTGCCAGTCCCAACGAGGGACTGGACGAGTCATCGTCATAGAAGACGAGTCGTGGCCTACTATCATCGTGAGCACTGTCTGTTTTCTTCAAAGGGTCCCCATGAGAGACCTAAAAAATCGTGATTGTTGTGGTCATCTCTTGTGGTCTCCACTGCCCAAAACCATAGTCCCCTAACCAATCCTGACCACGACCATCCCAAAGAATCATGGTGTCTGACCACGACACATGGGGTCCAATCATTGGGTACACTGCCACTCACACTTCCCCTTTTAATTTCCCTTGGCCACGGCTTACTTGTCAAGTTGTGGGGCCTAATCACGACTCATGGTCATGTCCGTGGTGTCTTCAAAACACAAATCTCATAACTTAAGCCAATTCCTCACAACTAGTCACCTAACAACTCGTGGTCACTCCCCAAGGGTCACAGAACGACTCGTTCTATGACCTTGTGCTGATTTTCTAGTTTTCTCCATTTCAACTCCCGGGTCTGATTTTTGGGCTTCCTAGGCATTACACCATTAGCCTTGCTACCGCTTCAGTCCTATACCAACTTTGGTGAGTCCTCATGGTCTGAGAACACCAGTTTTTTCATATGTTTCCGGTTTATGCCTTTTAGTTTTCATATTTTAATAGAGCTAGTTAGGGGTGTTGTCCCAACAACTCATCGTATGATTAGAGGCTTTACAGACTGCTATATATCGATAATCCAGTTTGTTGACTTGTTTTTTATGTTTATAATTTATGATATTCAATCTTCTGCTTATGTTATCTTCATGATTTCCTACTACTTAGTTTATGCTCAAAAATATTCTATGTTTGTTCCATGGGTTAGCTTGTAGCCATACATGATTCTGGGTCCCGAGTTGCGTTTCGGGGTCCTACTTGGGTCATGACAAAGATACAAAATCAATATTGGCTAATTTTCATAGGGATTTGTAAGGCATATAGGTTACTAGGTGTTACGCAAGAGGCTATCATACTCAGGTTGTTTCCTTTATTCCTGATAGAGGAGGCTACTATTTGGTAATGAGCTATCGAATAAATCCATCACTGACTGGGCAGATTTGATGAAAGCTTTTCTAGAGAGGTACTTTCCACCATCTTGAATGATACAGTTGAGGGAAGAAATAAACAATTTCAGACAGCTATAAGGTGAAGCCTTACACGAAGCTTGGTTTAGGTTTAAGAAGAAACTAAAATAGTGCCCAAAGCATTAGCTACTAGACAAAGTTCTTCTTGGGATATTCTATAGGTCTTTGAACTCAACAAACAAGGTTAAGGCAGATAGTATTGTTTAGGGCTCCATGATGATACACACTTTTACTGAGGCCAGCGACATACTTGATAAGATGGTGAAAATAAATAGTGCTTGGCACACTAGAGAGTCTGAGATTACAACTAGCAGCTATTCCAAAGGAATGACCGCATAGTAGAATTGAAAAGAAGAAGAACATGATCGGGAGATGGATCATTTTGAAACACAAATGGACCTAATCGCTAAGCACTTGATAGGGGTAAGTTCGCAAAAGGTCCAGGCAGTTGGTTCGCAAGAAAAAGCCCCTAGATATGTTGATTACTATCCTAATTTTAAGGAGGAAGAAAATGTTATGAACAACCAAATGTAGGATTTTCGGGTCAACATCCAAGAGTTTCATCTAGAATATTGATGTTAAGTCCAAGGAAATCAAAGTCGGAACTCTTATAAGAACAATAATTATGATCAGTCTAGTTGGAGAGACAGAGATAGAGATCAAGGGAATTGGAGGAATAGGGATGGTTATAAGAATGACAGAAATGGTGCATATGTTCCTCCTAAGGGCAGATAACAAGAAAGTAATAACTCTAACAGGTCAAAGATGGAGGACATGCTTGCAAGGGTATTAAACAAGGTCGAGTCTACAGACTCTAGTATCAAGATAATGTGAGGAGACATATCAAATATTAGCCAGCTGGTAGATTCACATTCAACCTCCATTAAACAGTTAGAGCAACAAACAGGGTAGATATTAACAATATTAAATTAGAGGCAAAAAGGTACATTGCCTAGTGACATAGTACCAAATCCAGTGATGGTCATTGCATGGATATTACAATTAGAAGTCAATTAAAGAGCCCAAACCTGTTGTTGATGACTAAAGATAAGTGGTTACTTCAGACTCATAGGTTTTTGTTGATGAGACTGACTAGAATGAGAGATCAACTGATTCTGATAAGCTAATGGCTGTAAATGATGAGCCTGAAAAAGATGAGAAATCTCTAGTTAATGTATAAAAGGTAACTCTCAAAGAAAAGGAATAAGAAGGAGGTTCCAAAATCATTGACTTCTACTCCAAGGCCACCCTCTCTCTTCCCTCAGTGTCTTACAAAGAAGGTCAAAGATGACAAGTTCCACAAATTCATATTCGTGTTGAAGTAGCTATCAATTAATATCCCATTGGTTAAGGCACTTGAGTAGCTACCTAGATACCCAAAGTTTATGAACGATTTGGTAACAAGGAAAAGGACAGTGAGTTTTGAACCTGCTGATAACCTGCACCATTATAGTGGAAAGCTTCTCATTCCTTAGCCAAAAGAAAGAGGAGCCTAGAATCTTCAGTATCCCATGCAAAATAGGGGCATTTAAATTTGCTAAGGTAATGTGTGATCTGGGTGCAGTTATTAATCTGATGCCGCTTGCAATTTATAACCAGTTGGGCTTTGGAGCCCCCGAATAAACAACAATGCAACTATTTATGTTGGTCGTACCATGAAGAGACTAGTAGGCATATTGTATGATGTTCTTGTGAAAGTGTAAGATTTATCTTCCCAACTAATTTCATCATCTTGGATTTTGAGATCGACGTCGCAGTCCTTATAATCTTGGGACGACCATTTTTGGCTACCAGTAAAGCAATGGTTGATGTTAAGAGTTGTGAGCTAAAATTTCATTTGAACAATGAGGAAGTTGTGTTTAAAGTTTTTCGATATATGAAGCAGTCAAAACATGGTGTCATATCTGTTATTAACAATGTTGATGATGTGAGTGAGGTTTCAGTCAAAAAGAGGATTACAGTTGACACGTTCGCTACCGTGATTATGAACTTTTAGGGGTGATGACACTAAAGAATATGATGAGATTGTTAATGCACTAGTTGGTATGGGGTCTTATTCTTATGCTTCGAAAGAGTTAGATCTAGACTTGAGAAATCGAGGGACTCCACCAACCAAACCTTCTATTGAAGAGCCACCAATGTTGGGCTTAAGGCTCTACCTGCTCACCTCCACTATGTCTTTATAAGTGCTAATGACAGTTTGCAAGAAATTATTGCTGCAGATTTACTTGAGTGGCAAGTGGAAGCTGTAGTTGTTGCAATTTGAAGATTCAATAGGACAATTGATGATATTGTATGGATCCTACCCGTTATTTGCATTCATAAAATTTAATTGGAGGATGACTGCATTATGAGTATTAGGAACCAAAATAGATTAAACCCACCAATGCAAGAGATGGTAAAAAAGGAGATCATTAAATGGTTTGATGCAAACGTGGTTTATCCTATATCAGACAGTAAGTGGATGGGCTCGATTCTGTGTTTTCCTAAAAAAGGGGAGGATAACTATTGTCCCTAATGATAAAAATGAGTTAGTTCCATTACGGCTAATCATGGGGTGGCATGTATGTATGGTTACAGGAAACTGAACTTTTGGACCATGAAGGACCATTTTCTGATGCCATTTATGGATCAAATGCTTCATAGGCTTGCAGGCAGAGGGTGCTATTGTTTTCTTGATATTTATTTGAGGTATTATCATATTTTCATTACACCAGAGGATTAATAAAAGACCAGTTTCACTTTCCTCGAAGGAGCCTTTGCCTTTAAGAGAATGTCATTCGGATTGTGTAATGCACTAGCCACTTTTCAAAGGTGCATGATGTCCATTTTTTTGGATATGGTGAAGGACACTATTGATGTATTTATGGATGACTTCTCAGATTTTTGGGACTTATTTGATGAGTTCTTGGCCCATCTGGGTAAGGTACTACAGAGATGTGAAGAGACAAACCTTGTGCTTAATTGGGGAAAATGCCACTTTATTGTAAAGGAGGACATTGTACTTGGCCACAAAATCTCAGAAAAGAGGATAGAGGTTGATATAGCTAAGATATAGGTAATTGCCAAACTACCTCCCCCAATTTATGTTAAAGGTATTTGTATTTTCTTGGGACATGCTGGGTTTTATCGAATATTCTTGAAGACTTCTCCAGTATAAAAAACCCTTTATGTAAGTTGCTTGAGAAAGATGAGAAATTAGTAGCTTGTTTGAAGGCAGTTAAATGCCTTAAGGAGAATTTGAACTCTGCACGGATCATTGTTACCCCTGATTGGGCAACGCCATTTGAGGTGATGTATAACACTAGTAGAGTGGCGCTAGGGGCTGTCCTAGGCCAAAAGCATGAGAAAATATTCCATATAATTTACTATGTTATCAAAGCACTGAACACAACCCATAAAAATTACAATGTGGCTGATCAAGAGCTGTTAGCTATGCTTTATGCATTTGAGAAGTTTAGAGCTTATCTATTAGGCACAAAAGGAGTTGTGCATACTGATCATACAGCTCTTCAGTTACTCATGGCCAAGAAAGATGCAAAGTCGATGTTGATTATATGGGTTCTTTTCTTATAGGAATTTGATGTTGAAGTCAAGGACCAAAAAGATACTTAAACTCAAGTGCTAATCACTTGTCCAAATTGGATGAAGAGGGAACACCAAAGAATGAGTTAGAGATTAATGATTAATTCCCTGGTGAACAAGTGTTGGCTATCTTTCATGATCTGATTCCGTGGTTTGTGGATTCATGACGTTAATGTCACGCCCCACCATGGGAGGAATGACTTGCACCTAGTGCCATACTGAGATCTGAACTGACCTGGTTGGGATCAGGCATCTCTACTGCCTACTAGTGACTCAAATTCAAGAAGAAAAACTACTATATCTCGACTTTAAACATATCCTCAGGCCAACAAGGCCACCTGTAAGAGAAACCAGCTAATCAACAACTAGGTAATAAAGAGATCCTATGCGGGGCCGACAAGACCACCATGTTGTCTTTGGTATAACAGAAATAAAAATAGGTAGCTAGCTGGGGCCCACATGACCAACACTAAAATGTGACATATATAGGCCCCACACGGCCAACAACAACCAACTCACTGAGGATTGTAGTATGCAAGCCTCTAAGACTACAAATAATGGTCAGGACAGGGCCCCGGCCTACCAAATACTACACAAATAAAATATGGTA
Source organism: Datura stramonium (assembly GCA_018107945.1). Classification (NCBI taxonomy): domain Eukaryota; kingdom Viridiplantae; phylum Streptophyta; class Magnoliopsida; order Solanales; family Solanaceae; genus Datura; species Datura stramonium. Next base: position 12,286 of record JACEIK010001175.1, read on the forward strand.
ATCTTTATGACCTGGTAACTCCAAATGAAAGGAGTTGGCCAGTTTGCTGAATCTGAATAGCTGCTAGAAGATCTCACACTCTGTCAATCTAAACTTGCAGACAAGTAATGCCCCATAATTGGGTGTCAGTACCATATGTACCGAATATGTAAGGCAGTAATGAAAAGCTTAATAAACACTATAAAGAACTAAAAAGTGAATAACAAGAAGGGGCAGAACTTAACCTGAAAGCTTTCTTATGCATAACCTGCATCTAATAAACCACTACACGTATACAAGCCAAGACTGTATACTTACATATTTATAAATTATAGCTAATAGGCAACAATGCAAACAAGAATCTAACCTGCCCTACATAAGCCTGGAAGGTACGATCAACACATAATAACTTGCTCAGGGCCGCCATAAGCCCTGGCGAGCACACCTCAATATATATACCCCTACCAAGGTCAATCTGAGTCACAAGTAATTATAGCAAACCTACCAGTCCCCTGGGTCTGCACTAAGCCCACTCTATTCCTAATCTATAGCTGTGTTTGTGTCTGGTGGACTCCTGAAAACTTGAAGTAGGGCACCAGGCTCTACAAGAGTCAGTGATGCTGATATGGCATAAAATAATAGTCTAGCCATGCAATGGACTATAAGATGGCCCTTGGGCCTCTACATAGTCCCTTGGGACAAAATCTGGCTCCTTGGAGCGATCTATATAGCCTCGAAGGCAACTCAACAGCTAGTAACCCTGAGGTTTGTTAACGGAAGGCTATACTAGGTGAGGTCAACCCCAACCAATATACTGCATCATATTAAACTTAGCTACTCAGAGGGCATATATAGATCTTAAGGCCTAACGCGAATGCTACTCGCCCAAAGAATAATCTGCACAGATGCTAACAGGCGCACCCGTGTGCCTGTATCTTATCAGAGGATCCTAATAGTTATCATAATCTCTAACGGGTCTAGACCAAATAGGGAGAGATATAGAGTGGCCTAATGATACTCTGAATGTCATGCTAGGACAGTGATAACTCATAAGCGAACCATAATGTCGCAAACAATTAACTGTCTAGTTCCTTTACTTAGAAAAATTGTAAGGCTTCCACTTAATCGGACCTGCTCCTAAGCAGTTAACCCTTAACCTCCCCCAAGCGCTTTACTACTATTCCTAGCCTGAAGGTAATACTTTACTACTATATTTCTAGTCCCTTTGACACTTACTTGGTCTGTTCAGATTGCATATAACTTCTCTAGGTGATCTCTAATCTCGTAGGTAGGTTTACTTGGTCCTAGTTACACGCGAAAACCTATATCTAAGTATCTATAAGAGCGGGCTAGGGAGTTGGCTACTTCTCACTACTGATAAGATTCCCTCCTCAGGGTGTATGTGGGCCTATCTGACTCGTATGACTAGCATGACCTCCTGGGCGACCTGTATGTGGCACTAAGTCGGCTGCAACTAATAATATGGACTCTTTGAAAACCTGAAACACATAAAAGTCCAACACAAGCGTCTCACAGGATGCTATTTCCAAATGAAACATAGATCTATCACATATAGCATAATCAACTAATAATAATAGCCACAGAGTCAACTATATAACATCTGAAACTATCTTTCCATAAGACTTTGCATCATTCATTGTTTTTTTTCAATCCATTTCTTCTATATTTCTGTACCCCATGATACTCTAATGAGTTACAACTCTGGTTCTAAAGATGGCTCCTATAACTAGTGGAGTCTCTCCGCGGAGCAGTGCTTTTGTACTTTAGGTATGAGACAAGGTCTTTTACGTGCTTGTGTAGTGTTGATGAACAGATCCTAGCCCCGAAGGTAACTCTTTCTCATAAGCCACATGGCCAATCTTTCGGAGGGTCCGATAAGGCTTAATTAATCTAGGGCTGGGCTTGACTGTCTTATCAGATTCCATGGAGCCTTTCATTGGTGAAATTGCCAAGATTACCCAGTTGCTGCTTCAATCTTTTACTCCCTACATAGTCCGTAGGAAAGGATTTCCAATAACCCTGGGCTGCCGGTACATCCTACCTGATAAGCTTAACTCCCTTTGCCTGACTAATGTATTAGTATGCCCGGTTCAATTACCCCTAATTTATCTACTTCAAGTCATCATTGAGGGAGCGTACATTTCCACCCATCATAGATCTTCGGGAATCTGAATTGTGTGCTCTGCTTCGGCATTTATTTGGGGACAAGAAGTCATATTTAAATTACCATGCATCCCAATCTATTCTACTAGCTTCCTAGAACCTAGCGTTGCGTTGTGCCTCTTGTCATAATTTATTAGATAATTGGGCTCCATGCGAACAAACGACTTCTTAAACATTTAACTCGGCATAACCTTTGGCTAACATATAATTCCCTCCAGCGAGACATGAGTTGATCTTGTTAGCCTTTCTATACTGACTCAAATGAGGTCAATTTACACCTTGTAGGAGATAATCCTCTAACTATATTCACGTCGATTATTTTTCACTTCTTTGCAGGCACAACCATCTCTTGAATTGGCCTACTTCATCCTTGTTGTCCAGCCTCCCCTGGCTGGACATTAGAGTTCTGTGCCACGACTCAATGATATCATCCCTCTTCCCATTCCATCAATAGGTCTCTCTTTACAACCTGATATGTTTTCTTTAAACTCTGGTGGAGGGAGTAACGGACATACTGCACCTAGGCCATAGTCTGCTAACGAAGTCCTGCCACCTTGGAAATGCAAAGCCGACCTTTAGGTCTCATGACTCCGCCCTTTATTATCTTAAGGACAATAACTTCCTACTGTGCCTTATCTCTAAGTTGTACTAGGTTAGAGTCTCTGTGTCGCTACTCCTTTACCTTCACACAGGCGGTTATATTGTAGCATTCTAGGTTACAACCTTACTATCTCTTAATTTTCAGTCCGATGCTTATTTCTCAACAGTCAGCGGTGGTCCCATACTCTGCCAACCTACTTCAACTTGGAGGTGGTTTTGTTTCCCTCCAAAGTTAAATACTTGTGCCTTCCTCTTTACTTCCATAGACTAACATCTCGGGTTTGTGCCCTCTGCCTCATATTGTCAAAGATATTACTAACTAAGTTTGTTGACCTGTATCGTTCTGACCCACCCTCGGCCAATTTCGTTCATATGATTTCTCTGTCCTTCTACATAACCAACTAGGGCCATAACCACTATTCTGCAAGTATATCATACCATTATTAGCACACTGCGGCAAAATTGGCCTATTTCTGACCTGAACTCTACTATTGTTGGGGGTTTATTTCTTATGGGCTCCCACACATACTCAAATACTACTGGAAATCCTATCTGCCCTCCTACCTTACCACTGTAAAGATCTAGATAACTTTTGAAAACACTAGGGGGCCTCAACCACCTTCTAACACTTTCTAGGAGTCAACGGATCTAGCCCTCCTTTACTATTTACTCTGGACAACATCACCTTAATACTTATACTCTTTGCTATATTGAAAACAAAATTGGGAGGTGGAAGATAGCCTTTTCTTACTACAATAGAACTAGGGTATGGAATTGTACAACATATGAAGGGTTGGAGGTAAGAATCCCGCAATTCCCCCTTCGTTCATACCTACCCCCAGGTAATCCAACGCTAGCTGTCGCACCTGTCTGATCCTATATATCTAGTAGGTAAGTCAACTCATATATATACCATACTCCTGATCTCCTACTCTGAGGCTATAAACAGAACTGGGGATAGTGCTGGCATATCTATTACTTTATAAAGTTCCTGGTGCCTCGAGAGGGTGATGGGTGGATTAAAAGACATTTTCCCCCGCATTTAGGCTGGTTATTCCCCAACTGTGGCACTTCACTGTACCCTCTGCTGCTGTTGTAGTTGACTTGCGGCTGAGTATGTCCCATATCAAACATTAATCTAGATAGACGTAACAATAAAAACTTAGGGACTCATCCCTATACAACTCGGCTCTATAACACGATTTGAGAAGAAGAAAGGGTAACCATACTATCATGCCTCGTAGCCTCCTGCTTATAGAATGTGGTGCACAACAAATTTATAAGAAAGACTCTACTAGAAACGGCTTGTACAATCCCAAGGATACGACCTACTCTGATACAAAGTTTGTCATGCCCCACCTTGGGAGGCACGACTAGCACCTAGTACCACACTGGGATTTGAACTGACCTAACTGGGCTCAGGAACTTCTGGTGCCTACCAGTGACTCAAATTCAAGAAGACAAATTGCTATATCCTGGCTTTAAACACAGCCTCAAGCCGATAAGGCCACCTCTAGGAGAAACCAGCTAGTTAACAACCAGGTAACAAAGCGATCCTATGCGGGCCAATAAGACCGCCATGTTATCTAGGTATAACAGAAATAAAAATAGGTAGCTACACTGGGCCCTACATGGCCAACACATAAAAAAAGACATACATAGGCCCCACACGGCCAACAACAACCAACTAACTGATGACTGTAGTCTGCAAGCCTCTAAGAATACGAATAGCGGTCAGAATAGGGCCCCGAACTACCCAAATACTATATAAATAAAAGATGGTAACCTTTACGACTTGGAAACTCCGAATGAAATGAGCTGGCTAATCTGCTGACTCTGAATAGCTGCTAAAAGACCTCACAATCTCTCTGTCTAAACTTTCAGGCAAGTAATGCAATGCCTCATAATTGGGCATCAATACAATATGTATCGAATATGTAAGGCAGTAATGAAAAACTGAATAAATGCTGATAAAGAACTAAAAGTGAATAACAAGAAGGGGAACAACTTAACCTGAAAGCTTTCTTATCCATAACCTGCATCTAGTAAAGCCTGCATCTAGTAAAGCACTACACGTATACGAGCTAAGACTGTATAATAAAATATTTATAAATTATAGATAGTATGAAAGAATGCAAACAAGAACCTAACCTGACCCCCGTAAGCTTGGTAGTTACAATAAACACAGAATAACCCACTCGGGGCCCCCATAAGCCCTAGCGAGAATACCTCAATCTATATGTATCCCTAGCAAGGTCAATTTGAGTCACAAGTAACTATAGCCAACCTACCGGTCCCCTGGGTCTGCACTGATCCCACTCGAATCCTGATCTGCAGTTGTGTCTGAGTCTGGTAGTCTCCTGATAACTACACTCTGGGCACCAGGCTCGACGAGGTTCAGTGATGCCGATATGATATAAAATAATAGTCCATCCATGGAATGGACTGTAATATGGCCCTTACGCCTCTACATAGTCCCTTGGGACAACATCTAGCTCCTTGGAGTGATCTATATAACCCCAAAGGCAACGGCACAACTAGTAACCCTGAGGTTGGTTAATGGAAGGCTACCTAGGTGGGTCAACCCCAACCAATATACTGCATGATAGTCACAACCTAGCCACTCGGAGGGCGTATCTGGCTCTTAAGGCCTAACATGACTACTACTCTCTCTTAGAATAATCTGCATACCTGCTAACAGGCGCACCCTGTGTGCCTATATCTGATCAAAGGATCCTGATAGTGATCCTAATCTCAATGGTTTGGACCGAATAGTGCGAGATCTAGAGTGGCCTAACGATACTCTTAATGTCATTCTAGGATAGTGGTAACTCATAAGTGAACCATAATGTCGCAAACAATCGACTGGCTAGTTCCTTTACTTAGGACAATTGTAGGTCTATCACTAAATCAGACCTACTCTTTAGCAGTCAGTCCCTAACCTCCCCCGGACGGTTTACTACTATTCCTAGCTTGAAGGTAATACTGTACTACTATAGTTCTATTCCCTTGGACACTAACTTGGTCTGTTTAGATTTCATATAACTTCTCTAGGTGACCCCTAATCTCGTAGGTAGGTTTACTTGGTCCTAATTACACGCGGCAACCTATATCTGAGTATCTATAAGAGGCAGCTGGGGCATTGGCCCCACATCTCACTACTAATAAGATTCCCTCCTTAGGGTATCCACAGGTCTATCTGACTCGTATGACTAGAGTGACCTCCTGGGCGACCCGTATGTGGCACTAAGTCGGCTGAAGCTAATAATCACTAGTAGTGGCTAACTATACAATAGGTTGTCACCTTTTCCACCGGCAACCTTGGTGCTGCTGACTCTAGGGTAGGACTACCTTATTCAAATTTTGGCTATGGAGGCACTATGGTATGCCAACAGTCTCTGGGTGAGCGTCACTGTCTATCCAGGTGTCAAACTACAAGTTATATTGCCCATCAACGCCATTTGTGTCCAATTTTCTAAAATAGGCCCAATAGTTAACCCTAAGTTTCTAAGGCCTTGGCATGGCGGCAACACACCAGAATCCTACTACACAGTGAACACAAGGACAGAGAGCTTGCTATAACAGTTCTAGTGTGTCACACCTGACTTGCTCTTTCCCTGTGAGGGATACTGTAATCTATTCTCAATAAGTCTTCTAACTGCTAACACAATATATATAAGAATTATCTACAAGAAGAAGCTAATACAACACATGGGATTGTTATCTACTTTCAAAAGCATAAGTCGTATCACTATACAACGAGAATAACTTGCCGAAAGAATAAGCCTTAACATACCTCGAATGTCGACTTTCGTTCAGCTGGCGAGATCTCAATTTATAAACGGCAGTTCCACCCAACTGCAATCCTAATGCTGAGAGAATAGCGCTAGTTTCATTACTAAATTCGACAAAAAGTGGTAACTTTCGATAATAATAGCAACTATAATTCAACTCCGAATAACTCAACCAAAACCATATACTTTCTTGAGAGTTTAGAAGGGAGAAGTGCTTACCTAATGCCTGTGGCCATTTAGGATTCAATTTGGAGTAATTCTGATGTCTTTTACTCGGTGGAGTTCCAATTTTCCGAGAAAATTTGTGAGAAATAACTCCATAGTAATGCTTCCCGTAGTCTTAGAACTCGTTACCCGAAGTTAATTTGCGATTCGACGGCATTTGGCGGCGTAATTTGATGAAAATTAGATGAAAACCCACGATACCCTCTCTTTTGGTGAAGAAAAGCTTGGAATAAATTATTTAAAATCAATAAGAGGGGCTTTATATAGTACTAGGGCCATGGAAGGGGGTGTATAGTGCGCCGCTCAAGGAATTGGGGCAGGGGCGCGATACGCCACTCCTTGCGCCCTGCCTCAGGCTTCAGCCTTCTACTTGCTCGATTGTGTCCTCATGTGCTTATTCCCCGAGCCCTTTTTCGTGTACGTTGTACTCCAAAATCCTCAACATATGTATGCATGCATCGGTTAAACGATAGTTGCTTACGGGGTGTAACAGTTCCAGTCCACTCCTCACGAGGAGGAAGTGTAAATGATCGTCGCAATATAAATACCCCACTAAGAGTCGGGTTCGAATTTATAGGGAATAGCGATTGAATATTGCAAAAGTTGTCTATTGACTTGAACTAAAATTTCATCCAAATGAGTTAGAAAATAAAAATAAAATGTTGGGGGGAAAAAGCGAGATCACAATTTGAATTGAAAATCAACTATCGAGAAAACAAGGCAACTAAATTGAATTTACAATTATGAGCAAGAACCATGGGTATGCTATTGATGGGGTTTCGATTGGATTGGGATTAACTAGAAAATCAAATAATTACTCATAGGCATAAATAAATGTGGATAAAGTGATACCCGATGTTTTTCAACCAATTGGGTGCTCTATTCCTTGAGTTTTCTCGAACCCCAAGGCCTCAATCAATTAATCCACTATAGCTTAGGCAAGATTTGAACCATCTCTAGCCTCAAATCTCTAATGGATACATCACTATGGGTTCTGGCTAACTCTACACCAACGCCACACACTCAAGACCAAATTGCCTACCATTGCTTTCTCACCCATATTAGATTTCTCTATTTCAAGCAAATATGGAATAAGTAGCCATATCCCACATTTTCAAGTATGGGTAATCCAGTTATAATTTGGGAGAAAACAACAGATTTATACAAAATGAGTAATTACAAGATTACAACAGCCATACCCAATCCAATCTATCCTCAATCATGCACACGCCCCTAGCAAAATATCTAGCTACTCATATATGAATATATATAAGCATATTTATAAACAAATTCGTAAAATTCATCATTAAGAGTAAATAGCAAGCTCAAAAATTTTCATCAATAGTGGTTTATACCTTGAGGAAAAAGAAGAGGAAGAAGAAAAGCTATTCAATATTTCTCTCTCTCTCTCTATAAATCTATATTGGAATAATTGGTATTTTCTAGAGACTTTACAGAAATAGGTTTAAAATGCTCCTCAAATCCCGTGCTGGATGATTTTTTCCTCCTGAAGGCGGCTTCACTTGCAAAAGAAAATCCCGTGCTGGACGATTTTTCCCTCTTGAAGACGGCTTTAGTTGCAAGTCACGCCACGGAACGCCACTCTAGCGCATTTGGGGGTAGTAACTCTGAGTTCTAGCCAGCGTTAGTACCAACAGTTTGCTGGTGCTGACCCATGTTCCTCTGGTGCACTTTCCACTTCTGTCCAGTATGGTTCTCCATTTCCGCTGATATGTCACCGGTCCCATTCGGTAAAGCTCCGGTCACTTTTTTTATTCTATGCTTTTTTCAAATTTGTTTCGTTATCTCCTTCAATTAGATACCTATAAAAAATAAAGAGAAAGATCATAAAATCATTCTAAATGACTTGACAACCAAGCAAAAGCTCATGTTTAAAAGCCTAATGAGTTGGTAAATTACCAACTCATCAAACCCTCAAACTTGATCTAGTGCTTGTCCTCAAGCAATGCAATTCTTTACAACTGAACTATAGGAATAAGCATGTCATTCTACATGAGATTATGCACAAGGGGCCACTACGACCCAGACAACCCAAAGATTTCTCACCAACACAAAAGAAACGAGGAGACTCAACACTTTATGCAAATGCTTCAAGAGATGACAACAATCAATTGGCATGATTTACATTTGACACCTTCATTCAAAATAAGGGGCATTGTTGATCACAACAAGCTTATATTAGCATCTTAATTAATTCAAAATTCACATTCAAAGTTTTCCTTCAAACTACTATGTTCTTGTCTCAATCATATCTTTTGACACGTGCAATTATGTTCCCTAAGGAGGTGATGCTACTCACAACAAGAGAGAATCCCATTTAATTATAAAGCAATTCACACTCAAGGGATTATAGAATGAAACAAATATGCTGACTCTCACAAAGATATTCTCATGCACATAACTTGACCCATAGGCTTGCCCTTTGATGAGCCCGCAAGTGTACGGGTCGTGCAAGTAATATAGTGGCTCTTTTTAAGAACCGGAATGTCGAACCCACAGGGACTGGGCTACGGGGTGAAACCT
>JACEIK010001175.1:76288-140621 GCA_018107945.1 Datura stramonium
ATATAAAAAATAGAATAGTAAATTATTTTGTTTTACATATATTTCCTCTATATATATTTATCACTTTCATTCTGTATTCATCCTAACTTTCTCATCTTCTTTCAATTAAAATTCTCTTTCAATTTACTCTTTCATAATTTTTTATATCATCCTCAATTAAAATGTGCAAAGGTAAATATATTCTTTATGAGTAATTAAATATTTATAACTTTTCTTTTATATATTTTTATTTCATAAATTGATTATATCAACTCTATCATCTAACCCTAAATATTTTAAAAAATTATTGAGTTCGCTTGACATTAAGCGAACTGCCTAATTTTTTTTTATAGAAATTTGTTACAGTTCAGCCAATATCAAGCAAGCTGAAATAATTTTTTTTAATGTTTAAGGTTAGACGATTAGGGTTAAATTTTTAAAAAATAATTACCCACTTCTCCCAAAATCAAACGAATTGCAATAATTTTCTATAGGAATGATAATTTTTGATTTTTTTTTTAAAATTTCTATTTGTAGGTATGAATCTTTCAATGAATGTATATTGAGGTTGCCCAAATTACACCTCTTAGTGAGGCATAAAGCGGTCGATGTTCAACTATAGAACTCAATGGGGTTGGGATCGAATCCCATGAGAAATATTGCTAGGACCTCGTTTAACCTACTTACTATTACTTTTAGTCGATTTATTTCCAAAAAGGAAAAGTTTGTACCAAATAATGATTTAAACAATGAGTAACCAAGAATAGGATATTTGTTAAAGTTGGTTGAATTCAATGAGTGAGTTGACTAGAATTGTGTTCCCCATGATTTCATAACATAATAAGCGTTTTGTACTAGCGCTCTATTATAACACTCCAAAAGTCCCTAAAATCATACCCGAGTACTAATATGAAGAAAATAAGAAAATCTATACTAGATCACAGATCGAGTCGTTAGGTGACCCGTTAAGTCAATTGACGGATTGTTGAGTGACCTGTTAAGTAGTGCTAACTTGGGAAAAAGGTTGATTTTTCAGGAGACTTCACGGATTTAGGAACGAGTCATTAAGGCCTGTAATGCCCTGAAAACTCAAAGACTAGCCCCGAAACTTAAATCAGAGAAAACTGAAAAATCTGTATCAGGTCACAGAACTAGTCATTCTATGACTCGTGAGGAGTTACCACGAGTCATTAAGTGACTCGTGGTGAGGCCTGAGAGTTCACTTTGAAATTTGGAGTTTTGGGTGACCACTAGTGTGACCACGAGTCGTGGTCAACCCCACGAGTCGTGATATGACCCGTGGTCAAGAACTATTTTAGGTCGGGCGGATTGGCAGTGAACCCAAAGACAGGTGACCACGAGTCGTGGTCTATGCCACGACTCGTTAGGTGATCCGTGGTCAGGAGTCGAGTTTGAATTAGAGGAGTCCAGGTAGTGTACCCAAAGGGTCCTCACCGCCACTCGTTTGGGACACCACAAGTCGTGGTGTCACCTGTGGGAACTCCAGAGTCTTTAAGGCAGTGTAGCCCATAAGAGGTGACCACGAGTCGGGTCACTAACAATGACTCGTTAGGTACCTCGTGGTGACCATCTGTATTTTCCAGGTAGTACACCTCACGAGCGTGACCACTGACCACGAGTCATGGTCACTGACCACGACCTGTTAGGTCACCCATGGGGACTGACAATTAGTTTTTCCCTACGAGTTTTCAAGGGCCTTTTAGTAAATTCCTACCCTCCTAAAATTTAAACTACGACGTTTTAAACATAATTTTAGACTTATTAGTGGGGTTTAAATGATTTATTTCCTCATTCCCCACTCAGACCTTCAGAAAATAGATCGTAGAACTTCTCTCAGAGTTTTTCAGAGCAAGAGCTAGGGAAATCTTTCCTGCTCAATTTCTCAAAGAAATTCTTCAGGCTTTTCACCAGGTATGTGGGAATTCAACAAGGGAATAACCCTTCCCTTGTGTCCCCAAATTTCTCCCTATTTTCTTTATAAGTTCTAGCCTTACAGATTTTTGAATGTTAAGAAATTCTTGGTAATGCTTCTTTTAATTCATGTGGAATATTATATTATATTAATTATAGATATTTTCCACCAGTTAGTGACAATATTGATGCTTATCCATGTAATTGAGTTTAGCCCTAGTCCTTGAGAGTAGAAAAGACTAGAATCTTGGTAAAGTAATTAAACCTGGAAATTTTCCTGATTCTATCAATGTTGTGAATTCCCATATTATTCTTATATGCTAAATTCTCAGTTAGATACATGGTTGCCTAACTTCAGTCAAAATGTGAGAATGCTCTGTGTCGGTCAGAAATGTCAGTTGATCAGTTTGACTACATAATTTTTTCGAGGTGTCAGTATTACCTCCCAGTTATCAGAGTCAGATTCAGAATTTAGTTTATTGGTCCACTAGGTGGTCATGACACTTTAGATATATAGCTCTGACTAGCCTCAGGACCCCAACTTCAGATTACAGTTTGTTCTTAGACGATTACGACACTTCTAGATAAGCAACTCTAACCGGTCTTAGAACCCAATTTCAGGATTTGGTCCGATAAAACTCTTAGGATGCTTTTAAATATGTAGACCTGACTAGTCTTGGGCCCCAGTTTTGAGCTATCAGCTTAGTATTCAATCTAGGATCATCCAGTGGGAGTAGAACTTAGCACCGAGCGGAACAGGGTTCCAGCACACCCAGGTTCTCAAAACTACGTTGCTAGTGTAGGTTACAATATTTATTTGCCTGATTGGCCCCAGACTTCTGTGATCACCCAATTTCATGCCTTTATACCTTGGCAAGGTATATTGGGTCCTATCGATGGGGTACATACATCAGACTCCACGTCTAGCTCACATGGTTATATGTCAGTTATAGACTCTCCCACTAGTCAGTTCAGTCTAGTCTTAGTCCAGTTCAGTTCAGATCAGTATTCCAGACACAGAACATGCTTTGACCTTCAGACTGGATCTTCTAGACCACTTCAGTATTTCAGTTATTCAGTTTTGTGGCTTTAGTGGTCATTGCATATCTTTCAGTTCAGCATTTCTTTTGGTATTTATTCCATTGTGTTGTGCTCCTCTCACTTAGTACATTCAAAGTACTGACGCATACTTTTATGCTGTATCATTTTATGATACATCTGCAGGATCTCAGTCTCAGCTTCATTAGTAGACCGCTCATCGAAGACCTCAGCTTTACTAGTTGGTGAGTCCTCATTCTTCGACGATGGAGATTTATTTATTTCAGCTATATTCCCATTCCTTCCATTTAGATTTAGAGTTATCTGGGGGCTTGTCTTAACAACTCATCAGTCATAGTGGCTTTTAGACTCAGATTGGTATTTTATACTTGTAGTGTTGTTTTAATATTTTCACATACTATGAACCAACTTTATTTCTTCAAGTATTTATATTTTCTCTTTAAACTTCCACTGAATGTATTTTTATGTTACTCAAAATTCCAGTGTATGATATATTAGGGGTTGACTTGGGGTCACTTGTAACTCCAAGTACTGTGTTCCATCCAGGGTGTGAACTCGGGGTGTGACAAGTCCCTTGACGATTCGTTAAGTGACTCGTTAAGTATGATGTGTGAGGTGAAACTTGGGATTCAGAGAGTCTTAACGAGTGGTGAAGTGATCCGTTAAGTGGAGGCTTCAAATTCAGCTCAGAAAGTTGAAAATTTTTCCAATAGCAACGGATGGCACCCATCGACTCTTTGAGGGAACTAATGAGTTGTTAGGTGAGTTATTTGGTCTCGCGGTGTTATTTTACTATCGGTCATTAAGGGTATTCTTGTAAATTTCTAAGTTCCTAACTCCTAAACGAATTCATTTTGAGCATAAGATGAAGGGTTTTAGAGGGTTTTATTCATCTTAATCCTTTATTATACTCCTAACACTCTTATTAGAAGATCAAGCTCTCAAGTGAAGCAAGGATTTTTCCATATTCATTCTCTTCAATCTTTCTATCAAACCCTAGCAAGAATTCCAGTAAACCCAGGTATGTGGAGTTTTCAATGAAGGATTCCTTCCTCCCTCATGCCCCTTTTTAATTGAAAACATGGTTTTTCCCAAATCCCTATGCCCTATTTTGAAATTCTAGGGTTGGGTTGGATGTTGTTGAAATTTCTTCATATTCATCTATGAAATTAGCTGCTCCTTTATCCAATACATGTTCCTATGATTAGAGTTCATGTTTCTATCAAGTCTCTCATGAAATTATGAATTATAAATTTCAAGCATGATTATTAATTCCTAGGGTTATATTCAAATTGACTTATATTCTATGATTCTCTTGTAGATTCAAGTCCCTCAAATTTTATTATTATGTTTTATGATCATGATGCATGATTTTCACAAGAACCCTTCATGAATTTAAGAATTTATGAATTTTAAGATATGATGATTTTCTCAAGCATGCATGACTTTTATGAAAATCAAGTTTATGTATCATGGTCAATTATGATATTATTTTTCATGGCTAGTTTATGTATGTCAAGTATTATTATGATTTCATAATTTTAAACTAGCCCATGCAAGATCAAGTATGTTTCACGATAATAATTATGAGCCATGTGTATATTTTTGGGAGTAGTGTCTAGCATTGAGTAGGCTAGAGGTTCAGGAAAACCCCAAGTCTCATAACTACGTGCCACTGTAGGTATATATTAATGTATAGGGCCTCGTTAGAGAGTGTTTCTCCAGCCCGATAGGGCTCACGAGTGATATCACGCCTTATCGTTCTTTGCCCTGACAATGCTTAGGACAACTCTGCCCACTTGAGCGAGATAGTTGGAGCATCATGTAAGCTCTATCATAGTGGTGCCGGTTATGACGAAGCCTCCCATTGTTCCTCATGTTTTCAGTTACTCATGTTCACGTCTTATGATATTATGTCTTATAATATATTTGACCCATTAATCAGTTTATGAATTTTCACTTATGTTCTCAAGTACAACACGCTATATGATTTCTATTTCTAAACCTTTGTTCATTATGTTCAGCTTATGATGAATAGCTTATGATTATGTATGTTTTAGATATATGGCCTTTAGCATGTCGTCCTTACTCTCATGATCCATCTTGGTTTGTATTCATGATTTTAAACTATTTTTTTACTAGCACGTGTTACTTTTTCTACATACTTAGTACATTCAAAGCACTGACCGCATACTCTATGCTATATCATCTCAGATATAAGTTCGGGTGATCCTTCTTAGTCCCGATGTTATCTCGCCCCGCTCAATCTAGTTCCCAGTCTTGGTGAGTACTCATCATTCGAGGACGTTTATCAATTTATATTATCATGTCCTATTTTAGTTTCAGATTTTAACGATCTAGTTGGGGGTGTTGTCCCATTAGATTTTCTTATGACTAGAGGCTTTTCAGACAGACATGTAGTAGATGACTCAGCTTTGTGTTGCATAGATTTCCGCTTATCCTGTTTATGTTTTAAATTCCGCTTTATTTCATGCTCTTGAGTTGTTATGCACATGCCATGCGTTAGCTTAGGGCCATCCGTGGTTCTAGATCCCGTGTCTCGATCCGGGGTCTCAACTTGGTTCGTGACATCTATCCTGGGGTTTAACATGTAAAATCGATAAGTTATATTTACCTAAGTGTTTGATACCCTAAATAGATGATTATCACCACACAACTTGATTCGCTTATAGGTGTATACTTTACTATTCCTTACCTTTGATTCCAGATTAGCTATTTTCAAACAAGATCAAGCTGTTAGATGAAGGTTGACAGCCTCAAATCTCCATTGTTAATCTCTCTTCTCATTCATTACCCCTTGATTTGATGAGTAAGAATAAGGCGAATTCTAATGTTCGCGACTGTTAAAAAGCAATTAAAATGAAGGGAAGAATAGTACATGCATAAATCCCATTTAAGAATCACTAAATATTTTTCTGCGTTTGTTAATTCATTATGGTTCCCACAACCCTAGTTATGTATTTTTAGCTACTCATGCTTGAAGAATTACAATTAGAAATTATATATAACTTCATAATTATAAACTTACGAGAATTTAGTAGAAGAAATCCAAACACTTTAATTATTAATAAGAACACAATATCCAAGAATCAAAGAGTGAATAAATGTCTCAAAACCCAAGAACAAAATAACACGTATGTTTCTTGGACTCTAAAACCAGTAAAAGTGCATACAAGCTGCATAACTTGTAAAAGAAATATAAGAAAAGTATTTATAGACATTTGCAAGTTCGTTAGTGGTAACGATTCGTTAGAGGTCCTAACGAATCGTGCAATGTGTTGATAGGTCATCTTGTTTATTGACTTCATCTTTGATAACGCCTCAAGGAACGACTCGTTGGCTGAGATAACAAGTCATTATACGGCTCGTCACATTTGAGACTGAATTTACTGCCTCTCTAAATATTTGTCAATGGGTATTCATGGCGAGTTGTTAAGTCTCTTCATGACTCGTTGAGCCTCTCGCCACCACTCCCAGGTATTTTCCAACTTTCAGCTTCCATTCATAACGATCCCTTCAGAACGGGTGCATGTGACCCATCATTATACTTAATGGCTTGTTAAGTCCTTCGTAGTCTACACCTCAATTTTTTCAACTTTTAGAACTTTGCCTATTCTCTTAAAACGATTTATGGCATGAGCCGTTGAGTGTCCTAAAGACTCTGTCTAGCCTCAGTAAGCACATTTAACCATTTTTCAGCTCTTTTTTTCCTCAAATCACTTCCATACCTGTTTTCCTACCAAACTTCTCAAAACTCATCACATCCATATAAACATACCTAGGACTTACATAGTTTCTTAGTTTTGAGCGTCAAAAATGCCGTAAAACAACAACACATAAGCACTATCAACTTAGAATATTTGCAGGTCCTCAGGCAAAAAGAAATCAAATTGATGCTTAACTAAAAGAAACCTAGGAGACCTAGGACAGTCACACAAACATTTGGCACTTATGTAAATCAAACTTTTCGACCCCTCCTATCTTTTCAATTCAAAACTATTGTTCTTACGCAAATTTTCCTATAAAGACACAAAGAGATCAAAGAATGACATCACATTATCAGAAGACAACCAAGCATGCATACTAATGACACTTACCCTGACAACTAGCTGCTAACAATGCAATCCATGTGTAGTCCCATAACTCAAAAATATCCATATAATTCAAGACTGGGACTGAGTCTAAAGCACTCATGTGTAGTGCATCTTCATATCATCTGCACTCAATCTCTTGATCTTAATCTTCTTCAGCTCACCTAGTCGATATCCAAATTCGGCTGTGTTTGTCGGAGCCTCAAAATCTGCACCATACAAGATGCGCGAGATGGTGAGCTCAGAAATATCCACCTGGGTGCCCCAAACCAAGACACTTGGCAATGTTGGTTGCTTCCTCCAATCTTGGTCCCAGGGGCCTGATTCTTCAGTGTGGCTTCATATGCTGCATAATTTTTTGGACCATCGCCGAGTTATATATGCCTGAAGGTTCATTTATCCAGCTGAACCTGTATCTAGGGGTGGGCATAAACACCGAAAAACTGAAAAATCGGAACGAACCGAACTAACTCGGTTTTATGGTTTTTTGATTTCGGTTTTTCAGTTTTTTGGTTCAGTTTCGGTTCTTTTTTCTTAAAATTTCGGTTATTAAGTTCGGTTTTCGGTTTTAAAATTTCGATTTTTCGATTTTTCAGTTTAACCGAAATTTTATATATAAAATCATAAATATTAAAAAAATCAAAAAAGATAAAAAATATTATTAAAAAAATTATAACTTAATTTAAAAAATATAAAAAAACTAAAAAAAATAAAAAAAATAAAAAAAATAAAAAAAATAAAAAAAATAAAAAAAATAAAAAAAATAAAAAAAATAAAAAAAATAACAAATTTTATAATAGTTTTAGCATGTTACAAGAAGAATTCTTACTATTATTAATATGCTTTGAAAGAAAAATGAAATATATAATATTTATTTAACAAGAAATTAGGGATCATAGATTATTGAAATCTTAAAAGACCCTTAATTTTTATTGGTTTTTTGCTATAAGGATATTAAGCATATGAGAAAATTATTATCAAAATTCAAATGTTATTTATGTACTACTAAATGTAAATCAATTGATGCCGCTATTTTCTTTATTTAAAAAGTTAAAAATTATATATTTTTAAATGTTTTAAATATTTTTAATTATGATTGTTTTTTATTTTTGAATTTAAAAGATAAAACAACTCATTTTTAATTAAAAAGTAGCTCATTTTTGTAAGTAAAAAATAGCCCATTAATTAGGCCCACTGCTTCTTAGAAAAAACCGAATTAGAAGAAACCCGAGACAAACCGGGCAATTTGAAAAAATGAACCGAACCGAATTAAAAAAACAAACCGAACCGAATTAAAAAAACAAACCGAACCGAATTAAAAAAATAATAACAAAATTTAAAAAAACTGAACCGAAAAATTGAATGCCACCCCCTACCTATGTCATCCAAACTAGATGCAGATCTCCAGAGATCCTTGATCTACAGTAGTGATCAGTCTAGGCTCCTTATAGATACTTGTTTTTGGTTTGCCTCTATAATTTTCAGTTATATCATAGTTTTCTTCCACTTCATATGCCTAGAGTTTCCATATCCATTAGCATTCACTCAGTCTATCCTGCTTTGGCGAGTGTTTGAGGACGGAGGAAGTCATTCAAGAGAGTCTCAGTATCCACATTAGCATAATTAGACTTACCACCCTCTTCCTCATGTGATAGGCCCCCTCAACTTCCCTTCTTTGCTAGACGGGGTAGTTGTAATTAGACCGGAGACTCGACCATGGCTGTAGAGATGCTTGGATTTTTAGTCTGAGCCTAGGTTGAGTGCCACTCCAATTGTTCTCTTTCAAGTGGGTACTCCTCCATGGAGCCACTCGACTCTTCGGAGGTGCTTGATTCATCTACCAACACAGATGTTGAAACTTTTCCTTTTCTGCCTGATTCTTATTTGAGGGTGTGTTGGTTTTACCCTTCCGTGCATTTCCCTTTGGAGGCATTGTATTGTGGAAGTAACGTTAGGCCCATAATCTCAAAATAAAAGACAAGAAAATTATCTATTATTTATCAAAAACGAGGTAACTTGATGAGTTGTTACTTGTGAAAATGATGAGTCAACCAACGAGTTGTTAAGTGTGCCGCGACTGCGCTAAGCGACTTCGTACTTAAGGGTTCTGTGACTTGGTATTTCTGGGATAGCGAGAACGACCAGATTGGAAGCTGACTTGTTAAGTAACCTACGAGTCATTAAGTGAGGCATCATCGTTTTTCTAAATTAATGCACAATTTTTTAATTTTGACAACCATGGAGTTACTCCAAACTTCACCCTTTCTCAATTTTTTAGCCTAGTTTGTTGGGAGTTGGGCGGGCAAAACAATCTGAGCTATGGTTTTAAAGCATTTAAGGATCATAATGCCTGCAACTCAATGGGTATAGAGCCACTGAACAACATTTACACAATAAAGGTCCAAATTCAACTTTCACAAGTTCAAGAGTTATCAATTTTGCACAAATATATGGTACAAGATCACTTTAGTTCATAGCAATGATGATTCAACTAATAATCCTACTCAATATCAACCTAGGGTTCTAGAAATTTTCGATTATAGTCCGAGAACCCATGAGTGACATCAACCTCAATGATCAAAGAAAAATAAACAAGGTTTACTTACTTTGGTTTGGAGTTAGATAATTGAGGAAATGAAAGTTTGAGTGCACAAGAAGATTGACCACAAATTTTGAACTTTACGGTTGAGAAGGGTTTCAACAACGAATTTGGCAGTAATGAATCGAGATTTTAGGAGTGATTATCATACAATATAGTTGCGATTATGGAGGGTTTGAGTGCGGTGTGTTTGAATCTTAAAAATGGGAATAAGTGTTGAATCGGTTTTAGAAGTAAAGAGAACATCAAGAAAAAATGATCACGGGTGGGCTCGGGTGCCAAAATTTTTAATACTTTACTGCTGCTAACCACGACCCTTTCCAATGAGTCTTTGGTAGTAACGATGACTCATTATGTGACTTGTTAGGTTTACAAGACTAGAAAACTTACCTTCAACTTGATGAGTCCGGAGTAACAACTTGTCATGTGTCATGATGGATAGTGTCTTAACTCGTCAGTCGTTTTCCTATAGGATGATATTCCAAATTTTTGTTAAAGCGGTTGGCCCCTTGACTCGTTAGGTGAAGGAACAATTCATGGAAACCATCCATTCATGATTTGTGATTTTGCAATTCTAGCTTCAATGGTAGCGGCCCGAGGGCCATGGGTGATTAGGTTAGATAGCGACTTGTTCTAGGGCTACCATTGACCCTAAATTTGTTTTTCCATATTTTTCTCTAACTCCTATTCCCTAGTTGGCTTACACACTGATTCAGCAAGCGTGAACACTATAATATAATTACAATTACATCTTGGGTTGCCTACCAAGTAGGGCCTAATTTAATGCTGCGACACAACATGAGTATCTTCATTTACTCATACTTTGCTAAGATACCCCCATGGGTTTCCTCCATGAAATTGCTGGTTAACGTCACGACATTGCACGAGTCTCTGGTTGCTCGGACTTCACCCCGGGGCCTAAAAGTCAACTAGCTTGATTTCCTCATTCATTCCCAAATATGCCTTCTATATTGCGACTATTAACCTTGAACCGTTTATTTTGTGGTTCTGATTCAATTGCACCATAGCATGGGAACACTTGTACCACTCAAAATGGTCTCAACCACTTAGACTTTAACTTGCCAAGAAACAAGCGAAGTCAGTAACAGAAAGACCAAATCATAGGGATTAAACTCTCTCTGTTCTTTCTTTCGGTCATGATACATCTTCATTCTTTTTTTGTAAAGAGTTGAACTCTCATAGCCTTTCAAACAAAATTCATCTAGCTCATTAAATTGATCAAGACTTAAGTTCATGGCATCACTCCAATTCAAATTCAGCTTTTTGAGCGCCCACATGGCCTTGTGCTCAAGTTCAACCGGTAGATGACATGATTTTCCAAATACAAGCTGATAAGGGAACATACCTATAGGAGTCTTAAAGGTAGTCCAATACATCCATGGGCATCATCCAACTTTCTAGACCAATCCATTCTATTTTCTTTCATAGTCTTCATGAGGATTGTATTTATCTCTTGGTTGGAGACCTCAACTCGCCCACTGGATTGTGGATGATAAAGTGTTGCCACCCTATGCTTCAGACCATACTTCTCAAGAATAGTTCAAAACAACCAATTGCAAAAATGCAAATCCCATGCTTTATGATTTTCCTCGGGGTCCCTAAACCTAGAGAAGATGTTTCGCTTGAAGAATGCTGTAACCATTTCTTTTTGCTATTATGGGAAGCGCAACTGCCTCCACCCACTTTGACACATAGTCAACGATTTACAAGTATATATTTCATCCCGTTCGAGCTTACAAGTGGACCCATGAACTCAAATAGACCTAGCATCAAACAACTCAATCGCTATTATGGGGGTTCTTGATATTCCTCTTTTTACCCTTTGGGATGAATCACATGCTTTAACCTTAATTATGAGCATCTTGGTGAATGATCGTCTAATAGTACCCATATTTACGAGGAAATCTTATAGTTCATGCGGATACCACTTGATGACCCCCAATGGGGATGGGTGACTCAATACTCAATATGCTCATCATTTCAACCTCAAGTACACATCACGCAAATCATCCCATTAGCACAAATGTGAAACAGTATGAGTTACCCTAGAAAAATTTTAGTACATCCGACATAAACTGCACAATTGGTGAACCCAGACAAATCTGCAGATACCACATCACTCACCAACTAATTTGCAAAATCAACAAACCATGAAATCGGATCTGTGATACGAAATAAAACCTATTTGTACGAAATGTATCGTCAATATCACCCTCATTTTTCAACCTTTGCATCTGCCTCAAGTCTAGATAAGTGATCAACCATGATTTTCAGTCCTTCACCTCTAACTTGAACTCTTGCAATAAAAGTACCCATTTAATTAGCCATGACTTGGCATCTCTTCGATATCAAGTACCTTAGATGCATGAGTACGTATGAACAATAACTTTAATTCAAAGAAAATAAACTGAAACTTCAAATGCAAACATAACTACCAACAACCCTTATTCAGTCACGATATAATTTTTATGGGCTACATTAAGTTCCTTGCTAGTGTAGTAAATCGGATGAAATATCCTTTCTCTCCTTTGGCCCAAGACAACACCTAAGGTCACTTCGCTAGCATCGCACATGATCTCGAATGGTAAGGACTAGTTTGGTGCAACTATGATGGGAGCAGTGATCAGCCTCTCTTTCAGACATTCGAAGGCTTTTAGGCATGCCTTATAAAAAACAACACCATCTTCTCAAGTAATTTGCACAAGATTGTGCATAATCTTTGAAGTTCTTGATGAACCTTGATAGAATCCTTGCATGTCCCAAAAAGCTTCAGATACCTTTCACTGAAATCATGGGTGGAAAGCTAGAAATTACCTCAATCTTCACCTTGTCCACCTCAATACCTTTACCTAAAATCCTATGGCCTAGCACAATACCCTCCTTGATCATAAAATGCCATTTATCCTAATTAAGCATCAAGCTGGTATCTTTACATCTTTGCAGCACCTTACTTAAATGAGGCAAGAAATCACCGAAGGAGTATCAAAAATAGAAAAAATCATCCATAAAAACTTCTATGATGTCCTCCATCATGTTCAGAAAAATTGACATCATGCGAATTTGAAATATTGTAGGCGCATTACACAACCCAAATGACATTTTTTAAAGGCAAAAGTCCCATACGAGAAAGCAAAGGTGGATTTCTCTTGGTCTTCCAGGACTATAGAAATCTAATTGTTCCCCAAAAAGCAATACCAACCTCTACCTACAAGAAGATCCAAATTATCTCATCCATAATAGCATAGGGAAGAGCCACATTGTCAATGGTTTAACTTTCTGTAGGTCATGCACACTCACCAACTTGTAATCGACCTCATTGGGATGAGCTCATTGTTAGCATTGAGAACCACAGTTTCACCTTTTTCTTTAGCACATATTAGATGGGACTTGCAATTACTATCTACAATAGGGTACACCATGCATGCATCCAACCACTTGATAGTCTCCTTCTTGACAACCTTTTGTATGTAGATTCAACCTACACTTATGCTTAATACTAGGAGTACAATTTTTCTCAAGCTGAATTTTATGAGTGCAAATACCTAGGAATACTAATAATATCGTAATGGACCATCAATGGCCCCTTTGTACTTCTTCAGAACTGAAACTAGAGCTTCCACTTTCCATTCATCCAAATCTGCTGCTACAATAATCGACAAGTATTTCCAGCTTCCAAGAACATATACTGAAGGTGAGATGGAAGATCTTTGAGCTCCAAGACTGGAGGCTCCTCAATAAGAGGCTTGGCTAGGTGGAGTTGCATGATTCTTCAAATCAAGATCTATCTTATTTCAGAGTATAAGAATTAGCCTTATGAACCTATACTGACAAGTGCACTTACAATCTCATACCATTTATCTCATCAACATCACAATTTATGATAATTGCAGCTAGTGCTGTGTATAATCTCCTCAATAGGCATTATTGGAGACTCCACATCAGTAATATCAATAACTGAGACCACATTCATGTCACTGGGCTGCTTTATTGATTGACACACATTAAAAATCACTTTTTCATTATTCAATTGGAATTTCAACTGTCCGATTTCCATGTCTACTAATGCACGTCCGGTGGCAAGGAATGGTTGTCCTAATATAATGGGGACCTCAAAGTCTACTTCACAATCTAGAATGACAAAATCAATGACTTACGAATGATTCAACTTTTACCAGCCCATCATAGAGGATACCTATTGGGTTTTTCACCTTGCGATGCAATAAGAAGCCACGGTGTAGTCATCTTGGGCACTCCCAAGACCAATTATCGAACACTACTAAGAGGCATTAGATTAATACAAGCACCCAGATCACATAAAGCCTTAGCAAAGGTGAAGACTCAATGGTGCAAGATATGGTGAATGCTCTAGGATCTTTCCTTTTCTACACAAGAGACCGAGATGCTATTGAATTATAATTATACAACAATTGTCCGCGAGGCTCAAAGCTCCATGAGTCCCTTTTTTGTAACAAGATCCTTCATGAACTTGGCGTTGCCAGTCAAGTGCCTCAGCTAAAGGGATGTTCATAGATAATTGCTTTAGCATTGAAATAAACTTTTGATACTTCCCTTCATCATCCCTCTTCTTCAATCTACGTGGGAAGGTGGAGGAGGTCTTGAAATCAGAGTCAACACGCGGGACCTCCTTCTCCTTCCCCTTTATGGGCACCTTTTTCTTTCTAGTACTTGGAGTCATCTTTTTAGCTATATTCTCAACCACAATTTATTCTTCAGACTTAGCGACCCTTTCATCATCAATCAACTCGGAGCTAACTATATCTTCAACAACAATCGACACGGGAGGAGGGTCAATTATCGCCTTTCCATTTCTGAGTTACAACCATACGGTGATAATCATTCTTCATATTTTGGACTATATTACTAGAAAGTGTGCCCTTCTACCTTTAGTTGAGCAAACGACATCTGACCTATTTGCTGCTCAATTTGCTTAATAGCAATAGGAATGCAACTCCATCTTGTGATTCATCCTAGAATAATCCGCACGAAGTTCCTTGAAGTGGCCTTCATTAGCCTCCACCTATTTCATAACTTTAGCTAACATGTCTTCTATCATCGAATTTCTAGATTTAGCTTCAGGATTACCCGGAGAAAAATATAAACCACTTCTATCATTCTTATTACTATCTAAGCATCTTCCGGTCACCTTCTCTGTATGCCGCCTCTGCTCCTATCTCTGCAGGTATGCAACAGTTGTAGTTGTTATCTGCAGCAATAGCTCCGACCTTGATTTCCTTGACCTTGCCAAGAGTCTTGAAAAAACATTCATTTTTTCATCCCCAACCCCTATGAAATTCTTTGCAAGGAGACTCATTGTAGTTTTGATCTCAGCTATATCTTAATATCTCACCTCATCTTTCCTTATTTGCTGTAAACATACATACCCATAGCATAAGTGCCATCCGGAACTTTAACTTTCCATGTGTGCCATGCTCGATTAATTTTGGTAATTCTATCAAGCACCTCTACTACCTCTGCATATGTGTAACTCATGAGCGTTCCTCAAAAATAGTGTCAACCACAGCTTTGGTGTTAGCATTCAAAGACCTATAGAAGATCTCTAACAAGGGTAATGGAAGTCGGAGTATCTTGTGATTAGAAACTTATTTCATCTTCTTTTGAAATCTAAACCATGTCTCATGCAATGCTTGAAGAATAGCCTGAGTTATAATTCTCATCTTTTAGTTGCAACACCTAGATGGTGGAAAGATGTCAAACAGAGTTTACACTCGGATGAAACATGTTACTTGAAGTCACAGGTGACCCCAAAGTCAACCCCTGGTCTATCATACAGCCAGTTGAGAAATATAAAAATAGAGTGGAAGTTTAACGCAAAAATGTTATTTCCTTGAAAGAAACAAGGGTGATTCCATAGTGTTTGGAAATATTAAACAACACTACAAGTACGAAATACCAATCCGAGTCTAAAAAAATCTATGTTTGAAAGCCACTAAATTCGATGGTATGATGTTTTCATGATTTTACGACACTTTTGGCCTTAGGCAATTATGCACATTCTGAGAATTATATTTATATAGTGTGATTTTTCTATGCTTAATGTTGCGGAAAACAGGTTTGGGAGTGAATTGGTTGAATTAATCTCTTTGAAATTAGCTGAAAAGGTAGTTTGCGGGGAACTTCACGTCGTTGGTAGGAGGCACGACCCATTGCTTAAGGCGTGGGAAAAGATGGATTTGGAAGATGCAAGCGATTGTGACAAGGATTGGAGGAGCGACTCGTTACACCTGGTAACGAGTCGTGATGTCAATCGTTAGGATTCGAAGAGAAAATTTCAACAAAGTTGCTAGTGAAGTTGGCAGCCGGACATAGCATTCGTCATGTGGTGAAATGACTCATTGGCAGGCTCACTGGAATATCGTGAAGTGCAGCTTTGGACTTTCTGAGGAACTTCTAGACCACGAG
Organism: Datura stramonium; assembly: GCA_018107945.1. Taxonomy (NCBI): domain Eukaryota; kingdom Viridiplantae; phylum Streptophyta; class Magnoliopsida; order Solanales; family Solanaceae; genus Datura; species Datura stramonium. The sequence goes on from JACEIK010001175.1 coordinate 92,432, forward strand.
AGACCTAACCACTCGTGCTCAAGGAACGACGAGTGGTTAGGTGACGCCAGACCACCGCGATTGGAGTGCGTTGGCGAGGGCGATTATTTTAAGCGAGCGACTCTTGAGAGGGCCAAACGAATTGTCACCAAGCCCATTTCCACTGCCCGAGCCTGGTTTTTCAGTTTTAATTAGGAAAAGGATTTCTTGAAACTATAAATACACAGTTTGATTGTATTTTTGAAGAGCGAATTTCGACAGGTTAGAGAAACAATTTTAGAGGGATTAAAACGATTTTTAGACGATTGAGAGAGATGACTTTTATTAGTTTTCAACTATAATCGTTGGTATTGATCAATTATTCTTGATTCAATAAACAAAGCAATATTGAAGTTTTATTCATCCTAATGTGGAATTTTATTCAATCTCACGTGGTTTTATTCTACAATAATTTGTAAATTTATTATAAATTTCTTTAATATTTTTTTGTGATTGCAATAATACAAATATGACTAGCTAAACCCATAAACTAGGTTTGTGGGAACCAAGACAATTAACACACATAGGTAAAAAACATTTAGTGATTCTTGAAACTATAAATACACGAGTGTAGAGTTATTTTGAAGAGCGAATTTCGACAGAGTTGAAGAGCGATTTTAGGATTCTGAAACGATTTTTAGACGATTGAGAGAGATGACTTTATTAGTTTTCAACTATAATCTTGGTATTGATCAATTGTTCTTGATTCAACAAACAAAGCAACATTGAAGTTTTATTCATCTATTGTGGAGTTTTTATTCAATCTACGTGGTTTTTATTCTACAATAATTTATAAGTTACAATTATAATTTCTTCAATATTTTGTGATTGCAATAATACAAGTATGAGTAGCTAAACCCATAAACTAGGTTTGTGGGAACCAAGACTAATTAACACACATAGGCCAAAAATATTTAGTGATTCTTGAAACTATAATGCGAAGTTTAGGGTTATTTTGAAGGATGAATTTCCTGACAGTTAGAGAACGATTTTAAGAGGGATTCTGAAATGATTTTTATATACAATGATTAACGAGAGAGCCGACTTTATTAGTTTTAAACTATAATCTTGGTATTGATCAATTGTTCTTGATTCAAGAAACAAAAGCAACATTGAAGTTTTATTCATCTATTGTGGAGTTTTTATTCAATCTACGTGGTTTTTATTCTACAATAATTTGTAAGCTGCAATTATGATTTCTTCAATATTTTGTGATTGCGATAATACAAGTATAAGTAGATAAACCCATAAACTAGGTTTGTAGGAACCAAGATGAATCCACTTGCATAGGTAAAAACACTTAGTGATTCTTGAATGCGATTTTATGCATGTATTGTTTTTCCTTTCATTTTGATTGATTCTTGACGGTTGCAAACATTAGGACTTGCCTTATTATTACTTACCGGACCAAGGAAGTAAAGAATAGGAAAAAGGATTAACAAATATTTGAAATTTATCAACCCTCATCTAATAGCTTGAACTTGTCGGGGATAGCTAATCCGATATAAAGGGTAAGGAGTCAACTAAAGTACACCTGATACGGACCAAAATTGCATGGTGAAAATCATCTGGATAGGGGACCAACCATTTAGGTGCACCTAACTTACCAATATTGTATGTTGAACACCAGGAATAGATCCCTATTGTATAAGCCTTTGTGGTTATGAAATCTTGGGGAACACAATCCCTAGTCAAATCATTAATTGAATACAATCAAATTTGATTTTAGCATTCAATAATTTTTACTTTGTTTATTATTCTATATTTTTCCTCCTTTGAAATAAGTAACTCTATAGTAAAGTTGTTGCATTAACTTAGGTTCTTACCATATTCCCACGTAAGGATCGACCTCAACCTTTGTTGGGTTCCATATTTGACAATCCACCGCTTATATCTCAATTTCGAGGTGTAATTTGTGCGACATCAAATTTTAGCGCCGTTGCCGGGGAATACGGCTAAGGCTTTTGTTAATTGTGTTTGCTTTACTGTTGGTTCTTGTTTTTACATTTTTGTTTTTGTTTTTATTTTTGTATTTAACTGAGTCTAGACCATGGAGGAGTATTTGTTTCTCGATGACTTATCTTCCATTTTGATGGACATTGGGGCTGAGGAGATTCATGGGAGTGAGGAGATTGTAAATGCACTTTCTGACATGGGGTCATACACTTACGCTCCAAAGAAGATCGATCTTGATTAGAAAAAATCGGGTGACCCAACCATCCAAGACATCTATTGAGCCTCCAATATTGGAGCTCAAGCACTCCCAATCACATTTTACAGTATGTATTCTTTGGTGCCGGTAACACTTTACCGGTCATTATATAACTGACACGGAGGAATGGAAAGTGGAGGCTTTGGTCTCACATCTTAAAGAGATATAAAGTCATTGGGTGGACCATTGCGGATATTATTGGAATCCCAGGCGGTATTTGCACTCACAAGATCCAACTAGAACCAAAGATTGCATTCTGAGTATTGAATATCAGCATAGGCTGGAAATCAACCTATGCAAGAGGTGGTCAAGAAGGAAATCATAAAGTGATTGGACACGGGTGTGGTTTATCCTATTGCCGGGCGCAAATGGGTGACCGATCCGGTGTGTACCAAAAAAAGAGAGAAATCAAGGTGGTCCCAAATGCGAACAATGAGCTCATTCCTCTAAGACCACTCACCGGTTGGAGAGTATGCATGGAATACAGAAAAATGAACTGGGTAGACGAAAGATCACTTTTCGATAACATTCATGGATCGAGATGCTAGGCAGACTTGCGGGTAGAGGATGTGTATTTCCTTGATGGTTGTCGGGTACAATCAGGGTACATAGCCTCTAAAGACCAAGATAAGACGACATTCACCTGTCCTTATGGTACATTTGCTTTAAGAGGATGCCGTTCGGATTACATGTAATGCACCCGCCCTTTTTAGGCGTTATATGATGTCCATATTTTTCTGACATGGTGGAAGACATCGTGAAGTCTTTATGGATGATTTTTCGCTGGTGGGTGACTCATTTGAAGTTGTCTGACTCATTTGAGCAAGGTGCTTCAGAGATGCGAAGGGAACATATTTGGTGCTAACTGGGAAAAATGTCATTTCATGGTCAAGGAAGAATAGTGCTAGGCCACAGATTTACGGCCAAGGGTATGGAGGTAGACCGGTCCAAGATTGAAGTGATTGCTAGTCTACTACCTCAATTTTTGTAAAAAGTGTTCGAAGTTTTTGGGCCATGCAGGTTTCTATAAAGATTCATCAAAGTTTCTCCAAAATTGCACATCCATTGTGTAATCTACTTGTGAAGGACATACTTGCTCGGAACTAAGGTGATAGTCCACACAGATCATGCAACTTTGAGATATTTGATGGAAAAGAAAGATGCTAAGCCACGGTTGATTCACTGGGTTTTGCTACTACAAGAGTTCGAGTTTGAGGTAAAAGACCGGAAAGGGACTAAAAATTAGGCATGATATAGATGGCGCATTTCCGGACAGTAGGTCCTAGCGACATCTCAAGATCTTATCCCATGGTTTGCAGACTTTGCAAATTATCCGGTGAATGATGTTGTACCGGAGCACTTACATCTTTTCACCAAAGAGGGAAGTTTATAATAGATGTGGAAAAATTCTTTTGGGATGAGCCCTACTTATTCCGCATATGTGCTGATGGAGTTATCCAGGATGCGTACCGAGGAGTACGAGAGATGCTGGAGTATATTGAAGGCCTGCCGCTCATCCCTCATTGGAGGCCACCACAGCGGGATCCGCACAACCCACAAAATTCTACAATGTGGGTACTATTGGAAAACCATTCACTAGGATGCAAACGATTTTGCAAAGGCATGTAGTGCATGCTCCGAAGACAAGGGGAGGCATATCACGGAGGCACGAGAGCTTCCTCTCACTCCCATCCTCGTTATTGAGCTATTTGATGTATAGAGAATTGACTCATGGGACCATTTGTGAGCTCAAATGGGATGAAGTATATACTTTTGTCGTTGTTGACTATGTTTCAAAATGGGTGGAGATTCCTTGCTCTGCCAAACAATGAAGGGAAGAGTGTCACAACGTTCTTGAAGCAGAATATATTTGCAAGATTCGGGACCCCCCAGAGCCATCATTAGTGATGCGGGGTTTGCATTTCTGTAACCGATTGTTTAAGCTCTTTATTGGAAAAATATGGGGTCAACACGGGGTGGCCCCCTACCATCCGTAGTCTAGTGGGCAGTTTAAAGTCACCAACTAGGAGATAAAGACTATTTTGGCAAAGAATGTGAATTTTAACCAGACGAATTTGACAAAGAAAGCTGAGTGATGCTTTATGGGCCTATCGGACCACCTTCAAGACTCCTATAGGTATGTCTCCATATCAGCTTGTTTATGGTAAAGCATGTTATCCTCCGATCGAACTTGAGCATAAAGCTATGTGGAAACTCAAATTTTAATTTGGATTGGAACGAAGCTGCGAACCTGAAGTTTGATCAATTAATGAGTTAGATGAATTTCATTTAAAATCCCTATGAGAGTTCTGAAATTTACAAACTAAGGATAAAAATTCAGCATGGCTGAAAATCAAGAAAAAAAGAATTCGATCCGGGTGATATGGTACTTTTGTTTAATTCTGAACTTTGGTTGTTTCCTGGAAAGTTTAAGTCTAAGTGGCTGGGACCTTATTGAGTGGTCCAACTATTCTCCCATGGGGAAATTCAATTGGAAAACCATGAAGAAGGAAAGCGGTTCAAGGTAAATGGTCAGCGGGTAAAAGCTTATTTGGGAAGAAGTGAAGAACTCAAACTGGTAGACCTGTGGACTCTGAGTGAAGTCACAGGTAACTTAAGGAAGACTTGCATCGTGTCGCGACATTAAATCAGGCGCTTTGCATGAGCAACCATGGAGGTATTTTGGTGAAGTCTGAGTAGCCAAAACACCCACGTCGTGCCGCAATGTTAAATCAAGCGCTTCTAGGGAGGCAACCCAAGAGTTGATTTAAAAAAAAAGTTAGTGTTAACGTTTGTTGATGAGTGTGAATGAATAGATGGAAAATCTGAAGTCTGAACCAAAAACGGGAACTTCGGTTACGGTGCAAAAAAATCACAAATGAGTAGGTAAACGACGACTCGTTGATCAATACATTGAGAACTGCAGAAAACAGGGGAGCAACAGGCGACATAACGAGTCGTTTCTCCAAGGAACAAATCGTTGGGTCCCCAGTCAGGTACACTGGATCAAAGTATGAATTAAAAGAAAAAAGGGTGATAACGGCTCGCTCAACGGGTATTTGGGTCACCTAATGAGTAGTTAAGTGACCCGTCTTGAAGCTACAATAGGCCAAGGACCACGACTCAGGCAACAACTCATTGGGTGACACTACGAGTCATTACTTGACTCGTTAGGTCCCAATTAGTTAACCTAACCCGACCCACGACTGGAATTTGGGAAATTTTCAAATTATACCCACAAAACCCGATTTCATGTATACCTATCCCATTAAACTTAAACCCATAAAAGGATTCAAAATTCCCTCTTCTTCTTCTTCTTCTTCACTCCAAACCCATCGACAAGATTTTAAACCTTCATCACTGAAGTACATTCACGAAAAAGAAATTGCACCCCATCTCTAATCAATCAAATTGTGAGTAATCTTCCCCATGAAATTCCAAATATTTTTGCATTTAAACAAGAATTGTTAGGACCCATGTTGAGCTTGAATTTATTTCGATTAACAATGTGAATATCTATGCCTTTTGATGAACATAAAACCTAGGAATATTTAAATTTCGTTCGTATTTCACACCATTTATTTTAGAATATGATGATATGCAATGCTTGTGGAATTGAAATTTAGAAATAAGATGAAGTTGCATCGTTCGAACTAAAACTCTTTAGCATGAGCTACATCACGAGTCGTTGGATCGCAAACGACTCATTGTGTAACTCGTCTGAAGTGGAAAAATTAAGCTAATGAGGCAGTGCATAGCGACCAACCTAGGCTTCGTTTGCCTTTGGCAGCGACTCGTTGAGACGATCGTTAAGTACACCTGAACCAACATGAAGAATTCCAGTCTGAGATGACAAGTGATCTCACGAGTCATTTCCAGTGGCAACGACTCGTTTGGAAGTCACCGTCAGGACCACTGGGCACCATCGAGAAATATTTTCTGTTTTATCTCATCTTGCACACTAACATTGTTTCCACAGGTACAATGGCTCCCATAGGTACACCAAAGAAGGGTCCAACCAAGAAGAAAGCACACACCAGTGCATTCCAACCTATGTCGTAGACTGCGTGATGATCCATTATCCTCTGAAGAGTCGAGTGGTTCTGAGGAGGAATATGAAGTAGCGGAGGAGCGGCTAGTGAGGAGGCTTCCAGGGGCTCAGGGCTCAACAAACTTCAAACCTGACAGTGCTGGTTGATACTCCTACTCCCCTTGCAAGAGATCTACCCAACCGCACCGATGAGAGTGCTAGGGCTGCAGCTGCACTAGTTCCCGAGGCTCCCACAACTGGGTACAACATAGAGAGAGTTGATGAATCACATTCCTAAGAGAAGATACTCGATAATGGTGACGGAGACCTCGGACACATCAAATGAGCAACCGAGAAATGTACGAAGATGGTGTGTCCATGGCATGTGGGCTATATACAATCGAGATATTGCTCCTAATGAAAAAGGCAATCCGAAGAGGAGCATATATGAGGAACCAGGTTGGCGCCACGGGGCTTAAAGATCTTCCCGAGCTACGAAAGTGTTTTATAAACTGAAGTTAGGGTGGTTGAGCAAGCCTTCAGGCAGCTATAGCCTGTGTTTATTGCGAGAATTATGCAGCATGTATAGCCACCGTGCATCGGTTGGCATTAGGGGGCCAGGATTGGAAGCAGAGGCCCGCATTGACTCGGAGTGCTAGTGAGAGACCCGATTGACATTTAAGTGGACGATCTCGAGAATGTTTGCATCGGCCGATTATCGAGGCTCCGTTAAACACAGCAGGAATTTGATCACAGGCTATCTGAGATTAAGAAGGTCAAAACAAAGAAATTGAATAGCCGGGGAGCGCATCCAGCGGTACACTTGGTTGTTTCGTATTATTGCTTCAGAGGTCCAGCAGTAGAATGGCTGCATGGTATAGAGTCGCAAATAAAGAGGCCACATTGAATTTTAGGAAAAGTTTGGTGGTCACTAGTGCGGCACAGAGGGTGGTACCAGCCAGCCATGACAATATCACTTTCACTGACAAGAGCAGCTTTGGTAGCTAGTATAATGGAGGGGTATGCCATAAACTTACCGCGATATATTGCGAGAGGAGGTCGAAGCGGGCAATAAATGATGGCACTAACATTTCGTTTCCATGTTTGATTGATAGACTCTGTCGAGTCAAGGTACGGTATTGCCATTAGTGGACCATAGGTAGTGGTTCAAAAGATTACCCAGGTATGGTTGATTCGAGATGATACAAACACGGTATCGAGGGCGAGGTCTCAGACAGTTGCATCTGCGGGACAACAATATTAGCAGAGGCATTTGGTGGGATCTGAGGCTTGATGCAGCACGGTTGCTGAGTTAGCCGATTGAGCCTATGGAGGGCAGAGAGACGGGTAGCCCAGGCTGAGGCTACGGATACGGTGGATACCTCCACACGTATCGATTTTCCCGAGTCTTCATTGCGCAGCAGCCGCTGACCACCGATTGCCGCCTCCACGAGCCACCCGTCGGCTAGTCAGATTTCATAGGAGTTTATGGTTGATATGGCTAGGCAGCTAGGTAAGGCCAAGAAGAAGCAGGCACACACGGCTCTACAGGTCAAAGTATTGATGGAGCAAGTAAAGTCGTGAGGTGTCAAGGATAAGAACATTGTCGATTCAGTGCATGGGTGACTGGATGCTTTTGGAATGGGCGACGCTTTTTGCATGTTACAGGCGTCGGAGTTATCCCAATGGTACTTTCGGAGCTAGGAGCGCTACGATCCGAGGTGCGGGACTCGACACACTGCAATGATCAAACTGCAATACCTCCCACTTAGAAGTACTTCCCGTGATAGATGATGAGTTTGAAGAGGAATTGCTACCTATTTTTGATTTTATCACGAAGGAGCCGATGGCACAGGATAAGGGGAAGAGGCCTCGTGAGGAGGGAAAGTGTTGATGATGCTTCTGCTCCGTCGGCAAAATGGGAGCGGAGTGAGATGGAGAGAGAAGCGGCTTTGCCTGAATCAGAGGAAGCTCGGCAGAGAGAGCCGAAACTAAGGCAGCGAGTTCGTGGAGAAGGCACGACTCTGTAGGGTCTAATGCACCAGTTCAAGCCAGATAATATTGGAGATGACATTGGAGGCATATCTACACCCTCCACCGACCGGGTAAGGTGACACCTAGGTCGCACAAGTATGTTCCCTATTTCCTTAGTTTTTTTTTTTGTATATATATGCGTAGAGGATGACGCATATTTTCTTGATGGGGGTGGGGAGGGATACCTATGCATTCTGTTTTGCTGAACATAACTCGAGGATTTTTCTTTTCGGATATCTTTTTCCTCGGGTGTTCCATATCTACTAGAGCGGCATGTTTAGGATTTTATTTTTTTATTTTTGTGTCGGTTGGAAGAAAGTAGGAAAACTGAAAGCAGTCAAAGGCTGAAATTGTTGAAAATAAATGTGGTTTGATATTTTGATTATTTGATAATTTGATACCCCTCCGAAAAATTTATATATGTGTATGTGAAAGTTGACAAGTATGACCTTTGTGAATCTTTGCATGACATTGAAATAGTGAACTTGTTTATCATTGTATGGCTGTACATGAAGTAGCGATTGGTAGAAGTGATGATGTTGACCTGTGCTATGTGTGAAGTGAGGTTTAATAGCTGAATTTGGTTGTGTGTCAATCTAGAACTTGCTGGTGATCATACCGAGATAGAGGATAGGAAGCTAGAGGAAAGGATCATAGGCCGTTTGAGATTTATGAGTCCACTTTAGCCTAAAGACTTACCAAAGTGAATAAAAATCTCTTGATCCAGAATGTTTGAGCTTAAATTGACCTTTTTTGTTTACACCAGTTCACTGCTGATTTTATTATGAATGAACCTGTTTGGGCCCTCCTTGGACATTGCGAACCTCAACCTCAACTCCGGATACACGTACATTTCACATATGTACCGGTGAATGCACATCCATATTGTAGGACTTGGATGTGTTATTTGGTATGACTTTTGATAGAGAGACCTTGTTTCAGTAAGGTGCTAGATTAATTACTATAGATCAATAGATTCAGTTGTTATATAATTTTACTAGTTACGAAGTTCAGAGAGTGTCGTTAGAGGTAGTTTGTTAAACGTGAAGGCTTTAGAAAAGCTCATTTGCAGAATTTGGATGCAATTAAAAACGAAGAAAAAAAAAAAGGAGGTTGTGAGAAAAAAAGTGAGACTATACCTACTATGGTTGTATGGTGGAAGTATTTTTCTGGATAATTCAGCATTCAGGATAAGTTTAGATTATCTGCTTGTCATTAGTGATCTTTGTGCAATGAGTCGTCAGGCTTGGGGTGCATCCACATTAGCATTCACAATTATTTATGTCGAGCGTCAATTATTGTTGCCCATGATGTGTGCGAATTTTGTCCCATTATTGCAGGTTGTAGTATTTTTAAAATATATTTTATTATTTATAAATCACATTTGATTTTCTTGACCTTTAATATTTACTATATTTTTATTATAAATTTGGGCTTGAAAAAGGTTTATTCCGATGCAATCATATCTTAATCCTGATATTTCTCATGAGCCATATATAACACTTGCACAAAAGTGGATACGTCGGAAAAATCATGGTAGTGAGACAGGTAATGTCCTTATCATTTGTAGGGATGTTTTAAAAAGTCTGAATAATGGCTAGATATTTCAAAAAACGTGGTTATTATTTTTAAATATACTTTTTTGTCTTTGAATATTATATTATTATTTGATTACCACATCAATTTTTTGTCTCTTTTTTTAGTTTGTGTGGGAGTCGTATATAGAGATAATTATTTTTAAACTACCAAATGGTGCCGTCGCGGTCTAGTTGTTTGGAGGGTAATAGTCCCGCTCATTTGTGGGATTTTTTGAGAATGACGTATGGTTTATCGAGGTTTTAGATAGTTTGGTATGGAACAAGATGTTCTTGAACTGTTATAATTTTCAAATGGATCATTTTAGGCTTGACAAATGCTTTGCAATAACCCCCGAGAAGCGGTGACATTTGCAAAATATTGACTGAAATTTGAAAAAGTCGTTAGAATTATATTTGAGCTTCCCCCTAATTAATCCAAGTGTTGTGATCAAATGATGCATATTTTAGATGGTATAGAAGTCACTCACGAGCTATCATAGAAAATCTGGCCCAAAATGTGGTAAGAGGATATCAACATGTTGGTGGGAGGCAAGAGGCAATAGTTCGTTTACACTTAATTATTTAACATATTATTTATTATATTCTCTTTTACAATTTAACAATTTTATTTATTTTTTAAAATTATGATTTAGGCTTATGGACTTCACCAAACCGACCATCAAGCTTAAAATATTCAGCATGATCCCTTAATAACCGACCCTATTAGGAAAATAATGAAAACATGTATTGATAATTCACGACTTCTTTAAATGTAGCTACTCAGGGATCTAGATTAAATTTTGATCCGGACCCACACTCTCCAAAAGTAATGACCCTCTGAAAGTGCCAATCCGATATTGATAATAAACTACAGTGCTAGAGCTGGGTATGTTGGGGTGGTAGTAACCAACGTCATACAGAAGAGAAGAAAGTCACCAACTGATGTGAGGATGATTGGTTTTTGACCAGCAGCAAGAAAAATCCACCTATGATTATAGAATCCCGTATCATCTAGTTATGTATATACATCGCCCATAGTGCAACGCATCTATATCGTACGAGATCTCACATTATCCATCCAGGGATATGGTTACCCTTGTAGCTGAACTTATGGGGTTTGCTGCCTTTAAAAAGTCACAGAGTTGGAATCAATTTGGAGGGGCTACACATAATATCTTTGATTATGAGACGGACAGCTCAACGGAGACTTGGCAGCAAGAAGATATTAGAAGGCTTGGTTTTGTTGATGCTATTGAACCATCCCCACAGGAACGTGAAGAGATGAATGTTGAAGTGGTGCTACGTCGTTCTTTAAAGGATCCTCATCCAACTAATTGTGACACTGGTGGCAAGTCAAGACATATATAATTGTGACACTAATTTTTAAATAAGTTTTGCCTTGGTGCTTTTCTTTGATTAATATCATAAACTAAGTTACCTAAAATTAATTCTTTTATTATTTCTTTAATTTTTGTACATGCATGAAAAATTTTAAACATATGTTTCGTTGTCCAAAAGATCTGATTTCACTATTTGATACGTTATTCAAATTTTAATTTGAATGAGATTATTTTTAAAAAAATTAAAATAGAAGATGTGATCTTGTGACTTTGTATGGAAATTTTTGTTGCTTTAAAAATTGTTTGCATACAAAAAAATATGCGGTCATATTATTGAACTTGTGATAATTTTGCATAAAAAATTATTTTTAAAAATTAAATAGAATATGTGATCTTGTAACTTTGTATGGAAAGTTGTGTTGATTTTGAAATTGCCTGCAAACAAAAAAATATGCAGGCGTGGTGACCTTGTGATATTTTACATGGAGTTATTTTAAAAATAAAATAAAATAAATGATGTGATCTTGTAACTTTGTATGAGAAGTTGTGTTTGCTTTTAATATCTACCTGCAAACCAAAAAATATGCAGGCATGTTGAACTTTTGTGATATTTTGTATGGGATTATTTTTATAAAATAAAATAGAAGATGTGATCATGTCACTTTGTAAGAAAAGTTATTGTTGCTTTAAATATTGCCTACAAGTAAAAATATGCCAGGCATATTGAACTTATGATATTTTCATGAAATTATTTTTAAAAGAATAAAAATAGAAGATGTGATCTGAGAAGAGATATTGTGCCCCTGAGGTGCAAAGCAGGGAATTGCTCTCCTTGTACAGTTATCAAGTGCAGTTAATTGTTTGTGAGGTTGTTAGCATTAGTTAGTGGAGTCATATAGTATTGGTTATAGGTCGGTTGGTACACTTGAAGAATTGAGATATGAAATCATAACCTCTTAAGAGATTGCGGTGTAGTTCTCTTCAATTTTCCCAAATGCATTTCTTACTTCCATTTGTTCTATTCTGCTTATTCATAGTCAGCAGGTAATTAATATGGTATCAAAACTTTGGAGTTGCAAATAGAGGAATCCGGGACCATGTCTGAAGCTTGAAGAATTAGCTTGTGCTTATGAGAACTACTGAAATTACGCAGATATAATCACAGAGATGGCAATGACGAATATAGGTTATCATTATCCTCTGTACTTGTACCCATCAAATGCACCAGGTTCTTTATCGGTAGGGATTACTCTCACTGGAATGGATACTTATATGTTGTGGGAGGCAGGGGAATAAATTAGCACTGCTAGGGATAAATAAGATAGGTTTCATCGATAAAAACGGTGAAACAGGCTAATTATGAAGGAGATTCTGCTAGATTGTGGGATGGGTTGCATACGATAGTTGTATCGTGGTCGATGGAAAATGTAACTAAACACTTACTATGTGGTCTTTTGTTTAATTCAGATGCATACTTATTTGGAAGGACTTGAAAGAAAGATTAGATAAAGTGAATTATTCGAGAGCCTTTCAACTACACAAGGAGATATTTACTTTGACTTGGGAGTTTCTTCAGTTTCAATATACTACTCTCAACTCCAAGGATCTCTGGAATAAGTATGATTTGATAATTGCCACAGCCTACATGTGATTGCCTAAATCCAGAGATTTTGTGGAGTACTTATAATACTAGAGAATGTGGTAATTTCTCATGGGCTTGAGCAGAGCTACAATGGGCCTAGAAGTCAAATTCTTATGATGCAACAACTGGCGAATGTGAATCCAAGTATATGCTATGGTTAACTAGGAGGAGTGTCGGAAAATGGTAGCAAAAACAAGTGATCATTGCAGAAACTATGGAATCAGCAGCCATGTTCACAATAAAGATAGGCCGGAAACCATACGCGAGAAGAAGGACTATAGCTAGAGTTACACATATTGAAAATTGTCAGCCCGAAGGAGGTGAAGTACTTAGGAATGTGCTATTTATACCAACATTCAAGTTTAACCTTATGTCAGTTTCAAAAGTGACAAAAGAATTTAGCATAGTCCTTATGCTAATTTGGTCATCTAGTCAACACTCACCGAGATAGGATCATGTTTGTCGGCACGTAAGAGATGACCCTGGAATGGAATCTACCTTGACCTCCTTCCACTTCAAGTAGGAATGATACACCATAGCATACCTCCCGGTCCCTGATGCCCCCAAATCTTTTCCATCCTACACTCCTCGCCCGGCTCCTATTCATACTAAGTGCAGGTCAACGACATACCTCAGCTGCGTTCAAGCCTAACTCGACCACCCCTCCTGCAATCCTAGAGTTATCTACTAAGAACATTATTCCCTATTTAACAAGAAAGTCACACAAATTTTAGCTCTAATCAAGAAGTCACTAGTCACACCATATTATGGTCTACCTGTATACCATTACCTCATTCAAACCTATCACTTATGATTATCCCGGAGCTCCTTACCTTTAACTCTATTCAAGATTCCCCCTATCTTCCAGGCTTGGCTAATAGTTGCGCTTCATGACCTTCTACTACCGAGCATCTAAGACAGGAATAGAAAGTTATCACGAGCGTCATGTTGAAACCCTTATTCCCATCATGGAAACATCCACGGGGCTAAGAGTAAGGAAATGCAAGCCGCGAATCGTTCAAGGAATCTAAGCTGGGCATATAACTTATATGCTTACGAACTTATGTGCCACTAAGGAAAATCTTAAGGACTGAGTTTCATAGAGCTAAGCATGTTGAGATACATGGGTTTACATACATAACAAGTTTCATGATGATATGAAGGCGAGATTGATGGAATCATAGAAGAAGACTGGGATCACAGTCTGGTAGTTTATTTCTCATTCTCGAATCTGATGCGAATACATGTAAAGTACTTGGAAATTAGACATGGGAATAACGTGTTCACATACGACATGAGTAGAGTACCATATTGATTGAGTACGATAAGACATGAATAAGCATCGATTGATCTCCCATGAATTCTACCAGTCCTGGACATTCACACTTGGAACTCAAGACTTGACTTGACTCTTCAACTTATCATCTACCCCTTAGATTAAAGCCATCATTCTAATGCTCTTAGATCCTTATTTAAGGCTGGGCTACATCACTAACTCCTGACTTTTCATTTGCCCCCTACAGTTACAACTAGAGGCATTCATACCTATGAGCATTTCATACCATCTACGGACAAATCTCATACTAGGATGCAAAAAAAGGCCTTATACCTTATACTGTGAATCCTGAGTCTATCAATGTGAGAGGATCAACCTGAAAGACTCATGATATACCTGTGATTATATTTAGAGTTGGCCCTTACCTACACTGGAAGTAGCTTTGCCCTGCGAGATGGGTGGTCTTTGGGCTGCTTTGGTCTGATAGTTGGGGCACGGGCTCCACCATTATTCTGTCTAGATGAAGGATAATTCTTGAGTCTGTGTCTTGGCTTGCCACACCTAAAACAAGCATCCTTGCCAATTAAACATTCCCCGAGATTTGTTTCCTACCATAATTTAGACAAGCGGTCAAATAAATGGGGCTGCTTGAAGGGGTGGCCGGGGCACGAATCTCTGGCCATCCTGCTTGATTGACAGGCAATCTCTCTGAGTTTATGACTAGGCACAGCCACCAGAAGCAAGCATCTGAACCCCCTAAGCAATTTTCTATGTGGTTCTTCCCACATCCCTTACAAACTTGATATGTCATCTCCCTTACCCTGGACTTTCTCCCCTGAGCTAGAGCTAATCCTGCTTTGGAGGCGAGAGTGCTTCCATCACCTGACCCTTTTGGGAAACTTCAAGTTGCTTGTCTTGGCTCTCTTGTTCCCCTTTTCTTTTAACTTGAACTTTTCATCCTCTTTCGGATCGTGAAACTTCGGATGGAATCTTTTTGTGAAGTTTCAAACCCTAGTGGCTATCGTCTCTCCGATAGGATTCGTAGGTGTAATCGCCTGCTGTTTAAGCTAAGTGTTCATGGCTTGTACTAACACTCCGAAGGCAGCCTCAAGCTCTGCGCATCCGTCACTTCCTAGGGGCCCATTGGAGTTGGTGGGGTTAGGCGGCTTACATTTGGCTTCTTTTGGGGAGGCATGATTCTACAAGCGTGTATAGCATGAGTTAGGAGAATAGAAGAGTTGAACTTCACAACACGAGATAAAATCATGAAAGAAGGAAAGTTATCTAAAATATCTTGTAGCCTCTTCCTAATAAGTATGACGCGCTTCACACCCATGAAAAAGACTCTACCCAATGCGACTTTCGGACACCCTAGGACACTCTAACCTAATGCTCGATACCAAGTTTGTCATGACCCAAGCATAGATCCTGAATTGAGACACTGTGACCTAGAACCACGAACGGCTCCAGCTAACCGCTGACATGTGCATAGCAACTTAAGAGCATAAATAAGAGGAAACTTAAAACTTAAACTTATAAATGTGGCAGTCGAGATATTATAAAATCTAAACAAAAGTCTTAACATCACAACACCGAGCCAAGATGATCATACTAGTCTATGTCTGAAAAGCCTCTACTGTCTGATGAGATGTTGTGATAAGCCCCCAACAACTCAAGTCTAAAACTAAACTGATAGAATAACATGACTAAAAAAGAATGTCCTCGGTAGATGAAGACTCACCAATACATGGCTAAGCTAAACTGTTAGGGAGCAGGACTAATGGGCGCAGCTAAGTCACGATTGCCAGAACCTATATCATGAAATGATATAGCATAGAGTATGCAGTTAATACTTTGAATGTATTGAGTATGCAAGGTACTAAAAATATGTTATTAAAATACATAAAGAGTTCGTGAGAGTAGGATATTTCAAACATGAAGTAATAATCATAATTTGAACTTGAGGGCTCAAGGCTTCTAAAACAATTTATAAACTAGTCATAAATATATTCATAAAAGAAACCTAGTAAAACATAACTTGAGATAAAGTACTGTAAACATGACATGCATAAAATCGCAGGAATAATTGGAGAATTCATCATAACTGACACCATCATGAAACTTTACATAATTACTTTAACGCTATCTCACTCAAATGGACAGAGGCGGCCCCAAGATTTCCAAGGCAGAGGTGATGACATGGGCGTAGTCACTAAAGGTAACATGAGTATAGTCTACGTTGGCATGTAGTTGTGAGGTCTGGGTTCCCGAAATCTCCGACCTACTCGGTGCTAGATACTACTCCCAAAAATATGCACGCATGGCTCATAGAGCAATCATGAAACATACTTGAAGTACATGAGCTAGTTGAAATCATAAGATACATGAATATGCTTGAAATTCGTGAACTAGCCATTAAAAGGCCCATGAGTCGACCATAAATATAAACATGATACTTATTATTTGATATATTATATGTTATCGTCGTAAAGCTATTCCTTACTTAAGAAAATCATCGTACTTGGAAATTCATAAATTTATAAGGAGAATTCTTGTAAAAATTATACATCATGATCATAAAACATAACTTAAAGCTTAAGAGTTAATATCATAAGAAATCATGGGATTTTAATAGAAGGAGGTTTATCCCTAGAAGTTCATAGTATGATTATTTCATGGAAGACTTGATAGAAATACAAAACCCTAATCAAAGTGGTCGCCAATTTGATCAAGATAGTTAAACCCATAGGAGAATCATTGAGGAATTCAACAATACCCAATAAAGCACTATAAATTTGAAATTAGGGCATAGGAAATGGGAGATCGTGATTTTAATTGGACAAGGAGCATGAAGGCAGAAGAACCCCTCATTGATGAACCCCACATACCTAGGTAAACTGATTTCTTGACTTGGCTTGAGACCCAAGAAGATTTGATGAAGATGAAGATGATGAACCCTAGCTTTCTCTTGAGAGCCTTGAGGAATTTAATCTTCTAGTAGGGTGTGAGGAAGAAAATGAAGGTTCTAGGGTGGATAACCACCCTTAAAACACTATTTTTCAAGCATAAAATGACGTAGTTTAGGACTTAGAAGCATAAAAATTATGAAAACGTCCTTAATGATTCAATAGAAAATTTCATACTGTCAGAAATGACGAGTCATTTGATGACTCATTAGGCAAATGACGAGTCATTTGATGACTCATTAGGCAAATGACGAGTCATTTGACAACATGTTGGAAGGAGTTCTGATCTTCTCAAATAAAGTGTTATTACATGACTCGTTAGGTCAAATGACGAGTCATTTGACGACTCATTTTGTGACCTGATGCAGATTTTTTTATTTTCTCCATTTCAACTCTCGGACTGATCTTAGAGACTCTTGGGGTATTACATTACTACAACTAGACCAGACATTGCTTATGTTGTGAAATGTCTTAGTCGGTTTATGCATTCTCCTAAGAATTCTAACATGGAAGCTAGAATGAGGCTCATTAAATATGTAAAGCAGGCTTGGTTTGGGCATTCTTATGTCAGCCTCTAATTCCTCTCCACTAAGTGTGTATTATGATGCAGAATGGGCTTCATGCATCAACAGTAGGAGGTCAATTACAGGTTATCTCATTAACTTTGGTTCTTTTTCCATATCTTGAAAGTCCAAGAAACAAGCCACAATCTTTAGAAGTTCAGTAGAGGCTGAATATAGAGGTAGGGCTTCAGTTGCTTAGAAGTTGTATGAGGCTTCACTGGTCTAGGTGTGAAGATTGCTCTTCTAATCCCCCGTTATTATGATGGCGATCTGCCGCGCGTTGTGTCAATCAATTTTTCATGCGCACAGTAAACATATAGGTATCGGCTGTTATTTTATCAGAGAAAGGATAATGATTCAAGAAGGTCTACTCTTCACTGCATATTTTCCTTATATTGATCAGCCTGCAGACATGATCATTAAGGCTCTTGAAAAACTCAACATGCTCATTTATGTACAAGCTCAGCGTGAAAAACATCTTCAAATCTCCTATCTTGAGGGGGGAGGATGTGAAGAGATTGGCAAATGAACTACTGTACCCTGAGGCGCAAAGCGGGGAATTTCTCCTTCTACAGTTATCTAGTGCAGCTAATTATTTGTTAGTTGTTAGTATTAGTTAATTGAGCCATATGGTGGTTATAGGCCGGCTAGTTACATAGTTAGAGCCAGGCAGCTCTGTGTGTGTTTGTGTGTGTGTTGATCTGTACATGAAGAATTGAGGTATGAAATCATAATTGATTCTTCCTCCTTAAGAGATTGAGGTGCAACTCTCTTTAATTCTCACAAATGCATGTCTTACTTCCATTGTTCTATTTTGCTTGGAGTTATAGTCAGTAGGTAGTTTTACATAATCTTGTGACTTGTATGAAAAGTTGCGTTACTTTAAAAAATATCTGCAAAAAATAAAGAATATGCAGGCATGTTGAACTTGTGATAGATTGTTTTAAAAAAAATTAAAATAGAATATGTGATCTTATGACATTGTATAGGAAGTTGTGTTGCTTTAGAAATTGTTTGCAAACAAAAAATATGCAGGCATGTTGAACTTGTGATATTTTGCTTGGGATTATTTATAAAATTAAAATAGAAGATGTGATCTTGTGACTTTATATGAGAAGTTGTGTTGCTTTGTAGTGCTTGCAAACAAAAAAATATGTATAGACATGTTGAAAAATCTTATGGAAACTTTTGATATTTTACTTGAGATTATTTTTTTAAAAATAAAATAGAAGATGTGATCTTGTGACTTTGTATGAAAAGTTGTGCTGCTTTAAAAATTAACTGCAAACAAAAAAATATGTAGACATGTAGAATTTGTGATATTTTACATGAGATTATTTTAATAAAAATTAAAATAGAAGATGTAATCTTATGATTTTGTATGAGAAATTGGGTTCCTTTAAAAATTGCCTGCAAATACAAAAATATGCAGGCATGTTGATTATATTTTATGGGAACTTGTGATATTTTATTTGAGGATATATTAAAAGTTAAATTAAAATATGTGATCTTATGATCTTGTTGCTTCAAAAATTTCCTTGTGAAAAATTTGAGTCTTGCTCTTGTGACTTTGCAGGTATGGGATTATTTAAAATTGCATGTGAAAAATTTGCAGGGAATCTTTGAAATATTTTGCAGGTATGGGATTTTGAAAAATTGCATGTGACTTGTAAAAATTGCATTGGAATCTTTAAAAAATTACAGGCATGAGAACTTGCATAAACATATAAGAAAACAAATTTCAATAACATATATTATAACGTTACATAACATAATAAAAGAGCAAACAACAACTAGTGATTCCAATGAGGAGACAATGATTCTTTGCTATGACCAGTATCTTTTGTGCCATGAGTAGGAGCAATGTCATTTCGTTTCTATTGCGTCTGGTACTATGCGTTCCAAGTTCTCACATATTGAGTATTACCAATTAAACTAAATGGAGAAGGTGGTGAATAAGTTTCATTTCCCAAAGAAAAAAATTCATCACTATAAGTTTGTTTGTAGAGCCTGCAACTGTAGAATTAACTAACATAGTTCTTCGGCTCAGTGCCACAAATATTACAAAATTTGATGACATGCGAACATGGCATATGATAGCTTCTCCACTTCCCACAAGAACACTTTTTGTCTTCATCAGAGACTACGTGAATATTTTCACCCTTACCATCGCGTGGATACGTGAGAATCTCAAAAGTACCATGTGCAATATTGTATTGCATTCTGTCTATGTGCATATTGACCCTCAATACTCTACAAACTTGTTTTCAACATTAAGTAGTTATGGCTTGTTATTTGCAATTAATAATGCTGCAAGAGAACTTCTTTCAATGAATCAATCAACAACATTTTTAAAGGCCAATGACAATATATGGCAATAACGGGAAACGTACGAGCTTTTATCAACAAACCATTAGATGACTCATGAGACACATTGGTCGTTACTTACAAAGCCTCCACCTACGATCATTTTCCTTGTAAAATGTCTAATTTTCAACAGGATGATTACTTAACCATGTACGCATAGAAGGTGATAATAATTTGATTTGTTCCATCCGCTGCATGAACTTCTTCTTCTAATGCTCTGTAGCGCCAACCACATTAGGTTATCAAGATCCCTATTAAGAAACTTTTGTTAAAGTTTTCCAAGTGATGCACATAAAACTATGATAGGCAATAGGTGGTTGTACCCACTCATGTGTTTGAATACATTGTAATATGCCTTGATGACGGTTAGAAATAAGTCCACTACCTTGCTGATCACAAATAACATGTCTCCACAATATCTTAAGAAACCATGTTCATGACTCAAACTCTTGCATGCAACAATGGCATATACAAGTGAAAAAATATATTGTCATTGCATCAATTTCAACAACGATTAATAATTTAATTTCATACTTACCATTCATAGGAGTGTCGTCTATTGTGACCTGCAACTTCTGAAACCATCAATGCTTGGTTTTAGAGAGCACAAAAATAAATTTGAAAATTTGTTCGCCTTGCATTATAGTTGACTAATGCTCCACTTAGTGGTACCCAAATTTGAATATTATAGGGAAGCCATGTAACGAGGCAATATTTTGAAAGAACCTTTACAATTGCCATAAACCATTTCAAGGAATTTGTTACGCACTTTTGCAGATTTTTCTATAACTAGATAAAATTAGACTTAAGTTTTATCGGCTTCACACTTTTAATTTAATACTAAAGTGTGCATCTTTCATAATCAATGGAATCAACAAAGTCGAAATTATGTTGCTACTTAAATTACTGTGTCTTCCTTGTAATCATCTGTTGGATAAGTGTGTTTCTCAATCATTTTCGGACACCTACATCCCATTTTGAAGCTCTCTAAAATGAATCATCCTTACAATCAATCATTAAAAATTCAACTGACCTTCCAAAGATTTTCTTTTGGCCTGATCTAAAGTAAACTCTTTCTTTTTGAAATATAGTATTGTCTTACTGCATCTCTCCTTTGTTGTTTGTTTTGAAATATATAATAGTATATACATAAAAAAAATAACAAATAATTTCATTAAATAATAGCTAAAATATCAAAATTATAAAAAAATATTATTGGGCGATTTATTCACTTGATATATTTAGGTTTTAGAGTTCTAAATGCAACCCGAATAAAATTATTGTCTCTAAAGCAGGCAAAATCATCATGTCCTTAACTTTGTGTGATCAAATAAGGAATGATATTAAAGTGATAATTAACTCTATCATCACAACGGGGATTGTAGTTTCATCCTCATCTAAATTGTCAGCATCATCAGACAATTGATTATCATCCTCCCTATGATCATGTAAGTTATCTCTATCCGACTCATCCACTCGATCATTAGTTAGATTAATGTTGTTCACGATTTCTATGAGTTGAGTTAAGCTACGTTAAGCCATTAAAATTGTGGCACCTAAACATATTAGGAATAATAATATTTAAAATTCAAGTAAAATTGTAGGGCGCCTAAAAAATATTAATGCATTATATTACCTATCAATTGACCTGATCGGAGCGGGACAATGTAAATTGGATTATTGTAGATTGCTCGATCATCCCGGCCTAACGAGTTTGAGAAGTCAATACACATAACACTTGTTCGGTAAAGACAAACTGTAATTTTGTTTTACAAAAATTACTCGTATAGTTTGAGTGACTGCCAAATTCTACCATTGTTCATGATTGAATCAAATCGCACTTGGACAACCAACATTAAATCGGAAAAGAGATGTACCACCTCGAAGATCAAACTCGTGCGGATTTGGTTCTTCATTACGAGTAGTATGTTGAATTCTTGCATACATGTCTAGCATTGTTAGGCGTAGGGTGTTCATGGGGTAGTTTGGTTTGGTTATTGGTCAAAACCAAAATCAAAATCCAAATTGGTGGTTTTAAAATTATTAAAACTAAATCAAACCAACTAAAATATATATTTATCGATTTGGTTGTTACCGGTTTTGATTCGATTTGGTTTGGTTATTTGGTTATTCATCATACATGTAATTAAAAGAAAGGAATAATAAGACTACACAATCAATAAAGAAACTACATTACTAGAATGAATAGATGAAAGAATAACCATAATTTGGTATATATATGGACCAAATATTATGCAGCCTCTTGCATGAAGAATCAATAAAACAACACGAACATTAGGCGTAACATAGTACTTCTTGGGGTTGGTTGTTTTAACATTTTTACCACAGAGAGAACAATTCCCCAAAAATTTATACATATAACGCAGCTTTAAAATATTAAATTAAGTAAATACTTTTTCAAAATAGTAACCTTGAATGCAAAATATTGATTAGTTTTATTACTTAATTACAAAGAACATGAACTCTCACTTATAAACTCAGCTTTAAAATAGCGAAAATAAACAAAATCCATGGAGGCAAAAATAATCATCTTCCTCAATTGAACTTCGTTAAACACCGCATCATTCTCATGAATCATAGAACAAATGACCTGCTGCGCTATTTTTTTAGGTTTTGGTAGAAGTGAAGTAGCTCAACAACAGTGCTAAAACTTGATTTATTATTTTCTTGGGCTTGGACCCAATATGGATCTTCTTATTTCTCTTTTGATTGTACATTTGTAGTCTTTTATTTATTAAATAAAATTTGATGAATACAATTTGTAATAAAAAATAATATATTATGTATATATAATTATAATATATATATATATATATATATAATTTGTCTATTGATTTCGGTTATTTCTTTGGTTATTTTTGAACAAAGTTAAAACTAAAACATAAATTATGATTTTAAATATATAAAATCAAACCAAACTAAACCAAATAAAAATCGATTTATTTAGTCGGTTTTTGGTTCGGATTATTACCCAAACTGTGAACATCACTTAGTTAGATGCAACACATTGCAAAAAATCTTCGGATACGAAGAAAAGTTGATAAGGATTATCATCCCAAATTCAAGTCACATCAAAAATTGAATACCCATTATCCATAAATGATATTGGATATCGTCCCATGATAACAACCGAAAGTTCGAGATCACTATATTCATTTTGCTCCTAAACACACGTACAAGACGATCATATTTTAGAGTAATTGGCAATTGTTGAACCGTTTTAGGAGGAGGATTGTATCTAACCGAATCAGCTTCATACACAACTTCACCACCCAATATTAATTAACTCTAACCCGTTTCTGTCATTTTCTATATCAAAAGATGAAATGTTGTTTGATAGATTTTACTATGAATATTGTTTGATATATTTTAGAAGTGAACCTTAAGTGATATTTACAAATGAACAACATAAGCGATGATGAAGACAATTAAAAAATAAAATTTAAGCCGCAGTTCGTCCAAAGTTAGGCGAACTGCAAAATAATGTATGCAGTTCGCCTGACTTCAAGCGAACTGTGGCGTCATAATTTTTTTATAAAAAAAAATTATTTCTACTTGAATGTTGGTTATGCTGTGAGCGTTAAGTTAGGGGATGCAGTTCGCCAACATTCGGGTGAGCTTACCTAATTTAGTTTGCGCTTTTTATCCCATATCGTTTTGGTGCATTTGTACCAAATAATATACCCTTTTAATTGCGGACTCCATATTTGACTCCTTTACTAAACTTCTGTTTTCTTTTGAGAGAGATTTTGCTTTCTTCAAGATATATAGAAAAGTATACATATGACAAATCAAGTTTGATCCAAATCCATGTCCGAAAGTAACTGAGATTGAAGAAATATGTACAGGGACAACCCAATTATTTGAGACAAGCTCAGAGAAACACAAGAAAACAAAAGGATCGTAAATTAAAAAGGCTGCATCTTTTAGCTGGACGCGAATATACACAAATTCTCTCCAAGAGACAAAGATTCTGAATATATTCATACTACAAAAGTATATGGACACAAGTGAAAATGAACTATAAACTGATCAACTAACATACACGTCAGTTTAAACTTCAATCTCCATGAGTTGGAGGCTGGATGCATGCGCAAAATGGTGCTTTCTTTTGCTTGTTGCTTTTCTAGCCCCACCATAAAGATAATCTCGCAGTAGAACCCTTCTTTTTGCTCTCCCAGGGCCCACTAGTTCCTTTGCTTTCATCGTTGAGTTTCAGTAAAACAAACTGCAACTTCTGAACTTCTAATTGCAACCGTCCAATTTTCTCGGATATTCTCAAATTGCCTGTTCTGAAATTCTCCTCCTACTAACATTTCCAATCTCTTCCGACTCCAGTGCAGATTTCATGTCAGCAGAACCAAAGCTGTCTTCCATGTTCTTCGCCAACTTACCAGTAAGATCAAATAATTTGGCAGATAGCGGCCTCAGCTTCACTTAGCTGTCCTTTGAGAGTTTCTGACTCAGCTACAGCTTTACCCCTTTTCCCCTTCTCAGTAATCTCAAGTTCCCTCTTCAAGTCTAGTACTGTGATCTGAAGGTTAGTTAATTTCTGCACATCAGAATCAAGCCTCTGTAAGACCTTCCTCTTGTTTCCCTCTTGAATAGACTCTGTTGATCTCTTTGAGATGTTCAGTTTGCCATCACCCCAATCCTTCTCACCTAGCACATCTGAGGCAGGACGTTGACACTTTTTCTTCACTGACATAACAGGTTTATGGAAATCAATATCATTTTCAGCATTTGGAGTATCATCCAACTTTGCTTTACCAACAGTAGGATTGGCAGTATCCCATAGGTCAAAAACTAGATTATTTGTCTCAGCCTGCTCTCTCCTGTCATTTCTGTAGGATGAACACTCGGATACATGGTCAAGCATGATGACTCCTTGGTCAAAATTCCATTTTTCTGCCTCAAAGATTTCAGATCTAGGTGCTGAATTTCTTCTATGCAGGCCACTCTCTGACTTTAACTCCTCAATCTGTTGCATTGCAGCCTGAAGTTTGCTATGCATGTTCACATTTTCCTGCACCACAAGCTGCTCCATTTCAGCCATTGCCTTCTCAACAGATCGAACCCTTATTTCCAATCCATGCAGATCAGAAAATGCATCGGTTGCCACAGCATTTTCATTGTCTTTCAAACGAGTGCTGTCAGCTGGATGAGCTACCACAATGTCCTGAAAATAACCCAAGATGAAAATCTTTATCTGCAATTTCTACATATTTCTAAGGTCTAAATAAAATGCAGTGCTAAGGCTTCATTAATCTAATTTTCCTAAATTTCATATTGCAGGAGCATCATGCATGGATCCACTTTTGTACACAAATGTTTACAATGCTGGTATTTTTTTACCTACACTACAAGATTTAACATCCCTTGTCGAAATCAAGCTTCTGGTCACTAAATTCTAGGGAAAAAAGACCTATGCCTGATCACCATATTGTCTATGCCAAATATCGAGGTCCATCACATATTAGTTATTAGGTCTATGAAAATTAGAAGGCTCTCAAGACATGTTCACCTCGCTCTGTCAAAAGTAAGATGTCTGAAATGAACAAACCTTAGACTGCTCTGACTGAGTTAAAAGAAAGTAATCTAAGGCAACCTAGACAGGATGCAACATGATTTACGAGGAAAATGCAAGATGGAAAAAGCCACCTAGGCAGGATGGTGATCAGAGTAACTTTGCAACTTACCACACACGGATGGAGAGGATAAAAGATGAAACAACTGTTGAAATAAATTCCATGCAGCCACAATTGAGAATGTAATTTTCTTCAATTGAGAAACATCTTGTGACATATAATATTAACATATATACAGAAACACACACATTATTATACATATAACATATCAGCAGCTAATCAGCATTTTAATGGACAGGATTAATTCCAGGAGCTTTCTAATATGATATTACTTATTTTAGTGTCCAGCTAAAAGAAGCCATGCAGGGGATATTTGTACAGGAGCAGTTACCTTTGTGTCATCATTATCAGGGGTCTTGGAGTTCCCATGTAAATAGGAGTGCTTCTCTAGAGATGATATGCATTGACTCAAAGAGAAGATTGCAGGTCCATATGCAGCTAACTGAGTATTAAGGTCTTCATTTTCAGAATCAAAGCGCTCCCTTTTTCTTTCAAGTTTAATGTCCTTATCCTTTGAAGTAATTTGTACATTGAAGCTTTGACATGCTTCTGCAAGCTCATGAATCTTCTGCTCATAAAGGATATGGTAGAACATTGAGACCTGCAACTCACCTAAAAGCACATCCATCTCTAACTTCCATGTCTCAATCTCATTCACTTGCTTCTGTAGCTCAGAGTGCAAGACTTCCTCTTGCATCTTCAGCTTTTCAAGCTCTCCACGCGATTGCTGAAGTCCTTCCTGCAATAACTGACTGGCCTCGAAAAGGTGCATGTTTTCTGTGTGCGGATTGGTTACTGCCACCACACAACTTTAGGATCTTCTTTTCTTGAGTCCTCCATAAATTATTTTACTCCCAATAAGTTCTCTGCTCAAGTTCTTCAAAATTTTGATGCAGCTTCAGCTTACCTCAGTTTCAGTAAAGATAAAAAGCTTCTGTTCCATTCCCTGAAGCTCAGTGTCCTTCTCAGACAACAGAATTTTGCCAATATTTACTTTAAGATTAAGCTGATCTGTCATGCTTTTAACAGTCTTCAACTCATCTTCTGCCAACTGCAATGCTTTTGCCAGGTTACAATTTTCAATTTCTAGCTGTTCCCCTCTGTGATCTTTCTCCCTTATTTTCAGTTTCAGTTCTTCACTACCCTCTTTAAAGGTGCAGCGACTTCACTCTTCAAAATTTGATGCAACAAAGCTTTCTCAGTTTCAGTTAGATAAAGCTTCTGTTCCATTCCCTGAAGCTTAGTGTCCTTCTCAATCAACAGATTGTTTCCAACATTTACTTGAAGATTGAGCTGATCCATCATACTTTTAACAGTCTTCAACTCATCTTCTGCCAACTGCAATGCTTTTGCCAGGTTAAAATTTTCAATTTCTAGCAGTGCCCCTCTGTGATCTTTCTCCCTTATTTTCAATTTCAGTTTCTTCACTAGCACCTCTTTGAGTGCAGCGATTTCACTCTTCAAAATTTGATTCAACAAAGCTTTATCAGTTCCAGTAAGATAAAGCTTCTGTTCCATTCCCTGAAGCTCAGTGTCCTTCTCAATCAACAGATTGTTTCCAACATTTACTTGAGGTGCAGGCTGATCCATCTCATACTTTTAACAGTCTTCAACTCATCTTCTGCCAACTGCAATGCTTTTGCCAGGTTAAAATTTTCAATTTCTATGATTGTTTCCCCTCTGTGATCTTTCTCCCTTATTTTCAATTTCAGTTCTTCACTAGCCTCTTTGAGTGCAGCGATTTCACTCTTCAAAATTTGATGCAACAAAGCTTTCTCAGTTTCAGTAAGATAAAGCTTCTGTTGCATTCCCTGAAGCTCAGTGTCCTTCTCAGACAACAGATTTTTGCTAACGTTTACTTGAAGATTGAGCTGATCCGTCATACTTTTAACAGTCTTCAACTCATCTTCTGCCAACTGCAATGCTTTTGCCAGGTTACAGTTTTCAATTTCTAGCTGTTCCCCTCTGCGATCTTTCTCCCTTATTTTCAGTTTCAGTTCTTCACTACCCTCTTTGAATGTAGCGACTTCACTCTTCAAAATTTGATGCAACAAAGCTTTCTCAGTTTCAGTAAGATAAAGCATCTGTTCCATTCCCTGAAGCTCAGTGTCTTTCTCAGACAACAGATTTTTGCCAGCATTTACTTGAAGATTGAGCTGATCCATCATACCTTTAACAGTCTTCAACTCATCTTCTGCCAACTGCAATGCTTTTGCCAGGTTACAATTTTCAACTTCTAGCAGTTCCCCTCTGTGATCTTTCTCCCTTATTTTCAATTTCAGTTCTGCACTACCCTCTTTGGAGTGCAGCTTCACTCTGCAACGCAATAATTGCTCTATTCAATGGGTTGAAATTTGACTCGAATAATTGTTGTTTCAGCATCAAGAGCCTCCAACTCTAGTTTTAATTGCTCCAGCAATGTCTAGAAACATTCATCTGAATAGCCCTTTGATGATTTTCTTCCTCAGTTTTGTAGAAGGTTTCTTTAGAAACTTCAACTCTATGAAAAATATCGTCAAGAAGTACTTGGTCTTTCCTGTCTTGATATGCATGGTCTGGAACAATATCAAGAGCCTTCAGCAACTTGAATATCCCATTTCTCAGAATACTAACTTGATTAAACAAGGATGTCATTTCCATTTGTTGTTCAACATTCTTCTGCTTTCAAATAAAAAATCAAAGTTTTAGATAATGCAGATGCTTCAAAAAGCTTCTGATACTCACTCAGCAAAGAAGAACCCTTTCCTTCAAGATCTAGGGAAGATGTCTGTAAGGTGAAGTTGAAAATGTCAGACTCCATAGCTTTTTCTAGAAGCCTATCAAACTCTTGCTTTCTTAATTGACATTCTTCCTGCAAAATATGCATCTCTGATTCCATGCCAGCCAACCGTACCTCAGTCGTGTGGACAAAACTGTCATGTTCACAATTCTTTGCATCCAAAGAAATCCTCAGCTCTTCTAATGCATGAAGTGTCAATTCCTTCTCTTTCTCCAAGGTTGTATGCTTTTGTTCCAGTCCTGAATACCTTCCCTCCAGATCATGCATTGCAATTTGTGCAGCTTGCAACTGAGAAAATAGATTTTCCTTTTCACGGCCAAGATCTGCTTTCTCTTTGACTAATTACTTCACATGATTCGTCTAAGCTCTTTGATTTTACCTTTAAGCTTTGAAGTTCAGCATGAGCATCAGAAAGGGAATTCTCGAGAACAGTATTCTTAGCTGACACTCTTTCCAGATTCTCAATGATTGTTCATAGTTCACTAGTTAAAAAGTAATAACTTTGTCATTGAGAAGTGCAGATTTCTCCTCTAGAAGAGATTGACAAGTCTTCTAATGCACTTTAATTGCATCTCAGCTTCCTAGTTCAGCACTCAAATCTGACAGTGAATTTTCCAGAATGGAGTTTCTCAAAAGCTCTTCAAATACTTGTAGCTTCTCGGAAGGCTACTTTTTCACTTCTTTCCCTCTCACAGGTTTTTCCAAGATTTGACTTATCATCCTGCAGCTCCTTCACAGATGATTCAAAGCATTCTGGGTCAAGGCCCACTGCCTGCACCTGTGTCACAATAGATAATAGTTTTTTATTATGATCGTTAAGTTCTTCCTTAAGGCAGTAGATTTCTTGCTGAAGAGCATTTCTTTGGTCCATTCGAAGCTCAACCTCCACCTCAAGTTTCCCCTTTGCTTCACTTAAGCTAGATACCTCATTTTGCATATCCCTCATGGATATAGCTGACGATACATTTATCTCACTGAGGTTCTTGTTCTCCTCTTTAACCTTCTGGATTTCACCCTGCAATGTTTGATTATGATTCTCTAAATCCTTTAACACCTGAACCGGTTCTGGCTCTGAAGCAGAGCCCTCATTTCTTCCTGAGCTTTGGCATGAAGATGTTGCAGAGTTTGGAAAGCAGTTTCAGCCTCAACAAAACGCAAACGTTCTTCTTGTACACAAGTCCTGGCGTTCCCAGTTCCTTCTGCCTTTTCTGTAGCTCTTGACTTTGCACTCCCATCTTCAGTGTCAGAGATTCCAGCTCAGAGTGAAGAGATTTATTGGATCTTTTCTAACAAAAGGAAGGCACCGCTCTTCTGCACCTTCTAACTTGGCAACTCCTTCGTTGATCTCTGCATTTAACCTTTGGGCCTCCTCTTTGGCACAAAGAGAAACATGCTCTAGAATGGAGATGGTTTCCAAGCATTGCTGGAGCTGCAGAGCTGCAGCTTCTTTTTCCCCAGTCAATTTTAGGATGTCTTGTTTGAGAAATTCAATCTCACTTTCTGCTTTTTCAGCTCTCTCAGTTAACTTTTTGGCATCTTCTTCCATGAACTGCAATTTGTTCTCCAACTTTGCTATCATCTCAGAGATTGCATGTACTGCTTAAGAGCTTCATCTTTTCAGCTGCTACATTTGCAAGATCTTCTCTTAACGGTGGAGAAGCTAGCTCAGCCTTGCTAGCTCTTTCACCAACTGAAACAGAATTCTCTTGAGCACATGGAGCCACACGGTATTCTCCAACTCAGAAATCCTGTCTAAGGATTTCTGATACTACTGGTAGCTTCCTTTTCAGCTCCCAATGCAGAAAGTGCATCCCTTAGGGTCTGGGCTTCAGCTTCAGCTTTGCTTGCTTGTTCACCAAATCCTCGGGAATCTTCTCTGGCACGAGATACTTCTGACTCCAGGTGAGATAATTTTTCCAATGTCTGTTGGTATTGGATAAGGCCTGCTTCTTTCTCAGCTTCCACTTGGGCAAGAGCTTTCTTTAACGTCAAAATCTCCTCAGATTCAACCACACGATCTGAATCTGGAAGTGCCAGTTTGAAACTGTTGTTCTCATTAGTCTACTTCTTTCTCATCCGTCTCACTAAAATTCAGACCCTTCCTAACCCTACCATCAGCAAATCTTCCCTGGTCTCCAGATACAAACAAATTATTGCGCTGCTTGAATATTTTTCTTTTCATCACTGAGTGAGACTCATCTGTAGATGCTCCATTACTCTTGGAGTCATGAGTATGAGATGCAGCGACTCAGGCCATCTTTCTGCAGCTCTTCAGGTTCAAAAGACTAAGCATTGGGGTTAGCTCCGGTGTTTGAGGATCAGAACCTGCAGGTGAATCGTCTCCAAGTCCTAAATCTGTCATGGTCCGATGGGCGTGCCGTATCACCCCGGTTGCATGATCATATCTTTCAGCCAATGCACGGTATGCTCTATAGAATTCTTCCACAAATTTCATTAATTCTGGACGTTTCTTATAGTACATCTCTGCTCTCCTTACAAAAAGAATCAGCATCTTCATTTATGAGTTTGATCATTCCTTTAACCTTAGCATCCATATCTAGAAAAGTGAACAACAAATTGTATTAGTATTAATTCAGAAACACCATATGAGAAGAACTTGTTAGAGAAAAAGAGAAGCCATATTTTCATAGTTTGCTGAACCATTTCAAGAAATATTATGCGCAAAATTTATAAACTGAAATGCACTAAGTCATTGAGGTTTAAGGCCATCAAGAGCATAATAAGAATCAAACACCAACTCTAGTTTGTGAATAACAAATGTCATACATGCAAGTCTTTTTAACTGGTAACATGATGTTACCATTTTCTGTTATCTGATGGAGATCATGCACACTTGCATAAAGGTACTTACGTTTGATCCTAACTCACCAGAGCTCTCCTCAATCATTTCCACAATGATTTAGACAATCATGAATTCATATGATATGAGTTGGGCAGGAAAATCAATGCTTCGGGCAAGTAATCTCTATTTTGTTAAAAGGAAACGAGTCCGAGCTAGAAGAATTAATTCTTCCATTGTTGACCACTGACCACCTATATATTTATACTAAAGATAACTCTAGCATAAGTAAACAATGAAGGAGTTGTTCAGAAGAAAGATTCCGAAGTAGGGGACTTCCACAACCAAAGAAGAAAACAGAGGGGAAACCTGTGAGATTCTCCTGAAGCCATCTCGAATTTTTGGGGCTGATGTGACTATCCCACCACCAAGAGTACATGCGTCGAGAATCTTGATGCGACAAAGCTGTCATCTTCCCAAATTTATATTACAATTATGCAGATTGCTCCTCAAATTTCGTCCAAACTCAGCAAATGTGAGCCAGGAAAAAAATTAATGGCTTCTGAAAAAAAATATATAAGAGCTATGTGACCTCCAATTCAATGCTTAGTGATGGGTTTTATAAGTCTTGTTGTATAAGTCCCTGTAGATAACAGCAAGAAGAAGAAGAAGATTAAGGAACCAAACCTCACAGTGCAAAATGAAAATTTGGTCTCGAACAGGAGAAATATACTGTTAAAAGCACTGATTAGAAGAAACTTACCTGACCACTGAAATCCAATACCAAGTTCATTTTACAAATTATGCAGATTGCTCCTCAAATTTTGTTGAAACTTCAAGCAAAATGTGAGCCGGGAAAAAAATATGGCCTCTGAAACGAGTATACTAGAACTTGAAGACACCCAATTCAACGCTCAGTGATGGGTTTTATATATCTTGATCTATTAGTCCCTGTAGATAACAGCAATGAAATGAAGATTAAGGAATAAAACCACACAGTTCAAAATGAAAATTTAGTGTAGTCAAGGCTAAATAAATCCAAGTCCAAGAAATTTTAACAGAAAGAGCTGTAATCTAATAAGAAGGGTCTTTTATCATAAAAATTAGCAAACTCTGCAGATCACAGAATCAAACAATGAGAAAAAGAACTAGGTTAAATCATCAGAATACTCGACCAAAAAGTAGTTCCTTAATCCAGAAGCAAAAGTCAAATTTCAGGATAAATTAAAAATCACAGCTTGCACAAGAAACAACTAACAACCCATAAGAGTCTGACTTAGATTCAACAGAAACTCGAAGTGAATAGATTTTAGGGGAAAAAGAACTGACACATGATCATGGAGAAAATCCTTGGTTTTAAGATTAAGAAATTACCAAGAAAAGGAAATAAAAACTGGGATTAGCAGCCGCAAAAGTGAACAACCACTCCTTTATTACTTGCTTTAGGCTTTTCTGAATCAACCCATTTTGCAGTTAGATCTGTCTCTGGAATTCTTTGGCTCTTTGATTCGCTTCGCTGTGATACCTACTGTTGTATGAGAGCGCTAAAGTGTGTCCAATAGCAGGGAAGAACAAGAAAACAGGGTAAAATAGACAGAAAGAGACAAAATTGGCACAGTTAGAGATAACGTCCTCAATTTTATGTTTCTCGTTGGAAATTCTATACTTAAAAAAACGAGATTACCCTTGAGATTTGGAAAATTTGAAAAATGCTTCTGCCTATTAGAATTAACTTATTTTAAATATTTTTATAATATTTAAATAAATTTTAAAAAATATATTTTAAAATTAAAATAATATTAAAAATAAATTTAAAACTTTTTAACTTATAAATCATAACCTACCTAATCATACTTTTTCTTCTATAATTCTAATAACTTTGTAATGTCTTCCCAGTAGTGGCTTTCACTAAAGAAAAAAATTCTTTCTCAGATTTTTATTTTTAAAATTAACAAAATTATAAACTTCAATTATTCAATTAAATATTAATATTTAAAAAATAAAACATTAAAAATAAATTTTATTTTTAATTTTTCAATTTTAAAAAATAAGTTATCATTTAATTTTAAACTTATTTTATTAATTATAATTATTGAAAAATTACAAAATTCAAAAATAATAAAAAAATTAAAAAAATTAAAAAAATTAAAAATATTTTTAATTTTTTTAATTTTTTTATCTTTTTTGATTTTTTTAATCAATTGTTGATTTTGGTCAAACTTCTCAAAATCGGTTTATTTTGAAAAATATTTTTAAAAGTACTTATCAAAAGAAGTATTTTTGGTGACAAACGGTTTGTATTTGGTAATAAATTTAAAAATACTTTTGAGTAATAATTAGTGTTTGACCAAGCTCTTGAAAAGTGTTTCTAAGTGTATTTTTTATAAAAGTGTTTTTCAAATAAGTGTTTTTTAGAAGAAACTACTTTTTCTAGAGAAATTATTTTTTTAACTTTTAAAAATATTTTTAATTTTTTTAATTTTTTTAATTTTTTTAATTTTTTGTGTGTGTGTTTGTATTTTTTTAAAATAAATACTTTTGACCTCCCAAAAACTTAATCAAACAAGCTATAAGTGTATTGGAAACAACATAGCCCCCTCCTTTTTCCAGTTCTTTTAAGGGAAACTAAAATATAGATATATATATATACACAAACTTAAAAGACGTTAATAAGAGAAAATAAATTTATTAGAATATGCAATTGTGACCTCGTGGTTGTATTTAAAAGTTGTATCGCATAATGGTTTGGAGCGGAAAGAAAAAAGGTTGGGTTAGTAAAATGTTAACGTTGACATAAAGAAGTAGTAGTAGACAATAGACTAATATTTTATGCACAAACTTAAATTCATAGTTGAAAATGATGAAATAAAATGTCAAAAAGATACCCCATATCTTTTTAAATTGGTATTTCATGTAGTATCAATGTACTACTTTTACTATCAATTAATCAATTACGATACAAATTTTTTTAATAGTTTATCTAATTAATTATTTAAATTTTTATTTTATTAATGAAGATAATTTCTACCTCATAATCCCTTCTTTCCTTTCCCTAGTTCTTTTCTAAAAAATAGTATAACTTACCTATTTTTCTTATCAATTAGTGCTAATTATAAATAATATTTTTTATTTTTGTGGTACCAATAGGATTTAATCTACTCTAATTAGATAACTTGCTCTTCTTCTTTTTTTCTTCATATTATTAAGTAAATTTAACTATAAGGTACTTTTTATTATCATTTTTAGATAATCAGATTATATAAATATTTCTTTTAAAAATTTCAAGAAAATTTGTTGTTGTTATCATTCAGTGTGTATTAAGTAAATCTGCTGTTATATAATAGTTTGTAAATCACATAAAAAATGTAAAAATTAAAAAATTTAAAAACAGAAAAAACTCTACCTGATTTTTTGTAAAATTTAATTATAAATTTTTTTATTAACATCTCTTTAAAATATCATATCCACAGTATTAACTCAACCAATCGAGAAAGAATCACATGAAATTCAATGTAATAGGCGATTATACAAATATTATTGTAGAATGAATATATAAAACTTTAGAATCTTATAAATATTGTCAGCATCTACACACACTCCGTGCTTGGTGCCAAAATCTGCATTATGTGTAAAAAGCAGAATATAAAAGTAAAGAAAATAGAATACATAACAGGTTGGTTGGCTGGCTGGCTGGTGTGCTTTTAAATAAGTGGGGCAGCTTGGCCCATTGGCTTCAACGGTAGCTACGGCTCTTCAATCGTCACAAGACACAATATTCCTCTTCATTTCTCTATATGGCCCACGTTTATCATGCCTCTTCATTCATTTCTTCTTTATTTTTAAGTTTTAATATTTTATTGAGCTTAAATTAATTTGAATTCAAAATCATATAAAGTCGATCTAAAATGAAAACACTTTTTAATATAATTTTCTTTTTATATTTAAAATAAATTTAAAATTTCAAAAAAAAAAAAATTTATTCATTTTTGTTGGTGCTTTATTTTTCAAGTTGCCTATTGGGCAATGTCAAGTGAATGATGATATGGGACAAAGAATTACAGACCTCTATGTCCTGAGTTGTCCATTTCATCGAGAATCAAATAATTCACG
The DNA here is from genome assembly GCA_018107945.1 of Datura stramonium. NCBI lineage: Eukaryota > Viridiplantae > Streptophyta > Magnoliopsida > Solanales > Solanaceae > Datura > Datura stramonium. The sequence goes on from JACEIK010001175.1 coordinate 127,815, forward strand.
ATGGAATAAATTAAAGATAAGCACGTAATTGTGTTGTGCCTAGCTTATAAAAAACAAATTTCATAATGCATAAACTCTATTATTCAAATAAATTCAACTTAACTGATAAACTTATTCATAGAATTGTAAATTTTTTAATCATTCGAAGTTTTACCAAACGCCTGGAAAAGAAGAAAGAAAAACTTTTCTTTTCAATCAAAAGAAAGAAAGAAAACAATGAATCCAGATTGACAAATTAAGAACACATTAGAATTAACTTATTTTAGTTATTTTTAAGTTAAAATAATTTTATAGTATTTAAATGAAATGAAAAAGTTAAAATAATTAGAATAAAGTGCAAAAATTATAATTAAAAATATTTTTTCTATCACTTTTTATTTCAATCATAATTTAATTTCCAATTTCATATAACTGACTATCTCAAATGTTTTTTTTGTTTTTTTAATTTTTTCTTTTGAAATTCAAACTAAATAACTTTAATCAATATTTATACTTAACGAAAGTGAATGACTTATTTAAATAATAATTTAAAATTGGTGTTGAATGATGACTTAAATAGAAAGGTAGGGATAGTTAGGTGATTGCCCAGATATGGGTCTCAATCCCGCTATGACCTGTTTCTTTGCATAAAATTATAATTGATTCACACACATGCCTACCCATCATTACCCTCTTTTCATCGGTAGTTGTTTTATTTTTACCCTAGAAAAATCTACCTCATCTTCAAGTAAATCATACTTCATAATGTACTAGCTAGCTAATAATTAACAATTTGAATTAAAAGCATATCAACACACCTAAACTGACTATAGTTATAATTAATGTTAATAATTGTATACGATAATATTCACCATTCTTTTCAATAATTAACTTCACTTTTAGCTCTAGAAGTGAAAAATTACAAAAGCACAACAAAGTATGAAAAAGTTACAAAAGCACAACAAAGTAAATACAACTTGTTGTCTCAAAAGGAAATACATCGATCAACTCAATATCCATTCTCCCAGTTCATAATTCAACATATCACTGATGACAGTTTGTCCTAGAAAATGAAGTCATAGAGTGAATGTATAGCTTTATTTCTGTCATGTATATACATGAATCTAAGACACCCTCTTTTATGTTCAAGCATTTGTAAGTAGGTCTGCCTAATTGATACTTTTACTATGTACCATAAGTTGTTGCAGTGGAGAGTTAACTATTTTTGGATTCAAGGATCTTCTGTAGCATCGAGCTAGCTTGAGTAGGTATAGTCATTTGTTTAAGGCGATTAGTTCTGTTAATATATAACAAGGGTTTTATTGAAGAACAAGAAAGAAAGAATCAAAAGGCTAATTGAAAATAGAATACAATGATCTAGAATGGGGAGGGGTGCTTATATATAGGCATAATTCCGCCCTAAGGCCCATCTACTAACAATTATATGGGCTAACAATAATATGGGCTAACATTCCCCCTCAAACTCATAATGCAACGGTAATAAGCATTGAGAGTTTGTCACTGAAAACAGAATCGAGACGCCGGCGAGCCTTCGTAAAAGGTCGGCAATCCATGGTGATGGGTAAAAGGAGGCGATATGGTCGAGGCGGAGATGATGAGTGAAGTGACAATCAATCTCAATGTGTTTCGTCCGCTCATGGAAAACAGAGTTCTTTGCAATTTGCATCGCACTCTTGTTATCACAATGTAGAGGTAAATGAGAAATGTGAACCCCCATATACGCAAGAAGCCAGCGTAACCAAACAATCTCACATGTAGTCACTGCCAAAGCACGATACTCAGCCTCCGTGGAAGATCTAGAGACAACATCTTGTTTCTTGCTCTTCCATGATATCAAGAATCTCAAGGAACACACAAAAACCAGTGGTGGATTTGCGATCATTGCGATCGTCATCCCAATCAGCATCACTATGGGCTCGCAACTCGAGAGATGACGTCGAGGGAAACAAGATGTTCTGAAACTGGGTGCCACGAAGATATCTCAAAATACGAAGTACAGCTCCCTAGTGAACTGAAGTAGAACAGTAACAAACTGGCTAGCCCATATAATTGTTGTGAGTTTCCCATAAATCAACGACAATACAAAATCCTCAACCTTCTCATCCTTAGGTTTGGATTTAACCCCAGTAACATAGCCCCACATGTTTTTGCCACGAAGAAAATTCTTCATGACATAACTCCAATACGCATAATTTTTGTCATCTAATTGAGTGTTAATGGATTGGAGAGAATCATCCTTTTCAGCCATATTGACAAAAGCAAGTGAATACGGCAAGATAAGCAACCCCAAAACAACAATAAGAACAAATACCTATAGTCAATCAAAACAAACCAACAACGGCGTCCAAATCGACCAAATCAATAGCGGCAATCCTTACAACGCCGTCAAAATAAATCAAACCAACAACGGCAATCATACAACGCCGTCCAAATTAAACCAAACCAACAACGAGATCTAGCGAACGCCGTCAAAGAGGAGCATCGGTTCGACACATTCCATAATTCAATTGAACTTAGCGTGAAGGAAGCCAATTCATCTATTACTTCCACTCAACTGAATCAACATTCACCGTTCTATCATAAAATATGCTAATTCAATATGTTAATAATTTATATTAATGCATTATCGGTTATACTCACATGGGTTGGATATTTCAAAAAACTAGTTTTCGCGCCATTGCATTAATTGGCAAGTCTATATATAAAAAAATATATAAAGTTGGAGATTGAATCAAAGTTATGATAAAATTAATGAATAAAACTATGAGATAAAGTTTGGATAAAGTTGATGAATAAGATTTCTAATAATTAGAACTTTAAAATCAACTAAGTTTAATTAATATCTTTAATACTCTCCTAATATTTAAATTTCAAAAATCAACTAAATAATATGTATTAAATCCTTCTTTATTTAAATTATATAACATAATAATAATATTGAATATTTTTTTCACGTCTTAATATAATTATTGAAAAGTATATCGTGAACTTTTATGCCCGATAAAAAGATTATAATTTAATGGTTAAAAAAAACTTACTCTATAAAATATAGGAAATATAATAAGAATAGATAAGAATCAAGAAACATATATGTAAAAATATTAAATATAATATAGAATATAAATAAAAAAAAAATTATTTACCTCTTTATCAACTAATATTATAGTCTGTTCGCGTACCTTCGTTTGTTCTTTTTTTATACTCTTTTATCAATCCAACTCCAATTACTAAGACTTTTATTATCCAGTGAAAATCATACCGCCTTAAGTTTTCAAGCGGTATAATTTTGTTCACGAGATCCTTTTTAGATTTCGTTGCAAGATTATCTAAAATAAATTGTGCACAAGAGTTATAATTATAATAATTTATACTTTTATAAAAGAATTATTTTATGAGATGAGGAGGTTACTTCACCTAAATAGATGAAACTTGCGAATGTATGAGTAGATGAAGAATGTTAGTTGCAAATAACACAAATTTTAAATCACATAATATCGCTATAACTATTACTATTGTCTTTTTCAAATTCACAACATGAAAAAGAAATTACATAATGTATAAATGAAGAATACGAAATATACAAAGTTGGAGATTGAATCAAAGGTGTTAATGTAAAAGAGCTATGAATTGAATTATGCAATTAAAATTTAAAAAAATAAAATAAAATTGGAAGAATTTATAAACTAAAAGAATTTTGCAAGTGTAATAATTTTAGGATACTACTTACTATAAAAATGGGAAAAATTATCAAAAAAGGGAAAATAAATTGGGACTTCAAAAAAGGAAAAAGTAAAAATTAAAATTATCAAAAAAGGAGAAAAGTAAATTTTCCTTCAAAAAGGGAAAAAGTAAAAATTTCGTGACTTTTAAAAAGGAGAAAAATTATCAAAAGGGAAAAAGCTCATAAGAGTCACTGGCTACCGCAAGGAAAAGATATATTTTATGTGATTATAAAAGGAAAACCAAATTTTGGTGGTGAAGATTTGGTAGCATTTTTAAAAGGTTTTACACTAAATAAAGTTACGCTACAAATAAAAAATCTAATATGATAAAATAAGGTAATGAAATAATTTTAAATAATAATTATGTAAAAATAGCAAATGACAATTTTGTCTATTGCGATATCTTTTAGTGAAGGGCAAAAAATTCAATCAACATTTCTAAGTGTCTTCACACTTTTAATATAATATAGATTAGTTATTTCACCTTCTATATAAAATAGTTAATCCCATCATATTAGCATCTCATTTCTTATCCCACCAACCAAATACATAATATAACAATCTCTGTATTTTATTTCATGGACATACCAAAGAGTCCTTAATTATCTATAAGTCTAAGCTCTTTCATATTTATTGTCATGTATAGTTAGAGAAGCGGATTAATAATTAAACATTTATATATTTAATGAATATCTTTAATACATATATAAGTCTAAGTAAAGTTGTGGGTATATTTTACTCAAGATACAAGGATACAAGTTCGGGGCAAAAGCTAATGTAAATAATAATAGCATGGCGCACTTATGCATATATTTATATATAAATTTCAAGTTTTTATGGTACATATTTTAATTGCATTCTTAATTAATTTGTCTAGTTCTCTTTTGCATTTATATTCTAGTTTGATTAACAATCTTTATTCATGATATATAAATTTAAAAATATATTTCAATGTTAATAATAATAATTTATTTTAGTTGAGCCCTTAAATTATTCATCAAAATTATTCATCATTATTTACTTTAATTATCATCAAGATACTTGAAAATAATATATTTGCTTAAAGAACAATTTGTTTGACAGTGTTATATTGGAATATAGTCATTGGAATATGTGTTTGGCAATAAAGGTGGTAAATGAGCGGATTAAGTCAAATTTAAATTGGTCAAAACTAGGATAAGTAATCTGGTTTAATTTAGACGATATTTGAGTGGTGAAATCTTAGCAACCATGGATGAATAATGAAATTTTTGAGTTTTAATTTTTTTTAGTCAGTCGGGCTAGAGGGTTAAAAGAGTTTAAATTAGTGAGTAGATTTAGTTGAAAAAAATATCACATAAACACCAGTCTCACCACATAGGAAAATTTAGATGGGGACATAGGATTTCTAATACCCCGTCCTTTTAAGTTAAGATGTGACTAGTCAAATATTAATGAAATTATCCGAACTCAGATGAATAAGATTGTAAATGAGTAAATATAGCATGAATTTAGCATTACTATGATGTTTAAGATGTTGAGAGATGGTTGGATGCCAAGGAAAGCTTGAATACGAAAGTTAAGTTAAAGGCGACACCATGGATAATTGTTTTAATTAAGTCTACACAAGATATGATTTTAAGCAGGTATATCTCTCAACATATGAAGAGCTAAGGATTGCACAAACTAAAGGTTTATGTAATACCCTAGAGGTTCGTAAGACTTGATGCAGGATGGGAAACGTGTTCAGCAGAAAATTTGTATTTGTTTCTCAGTACGACCAAAGTTACGGTCGTAGGAAGGTGGTACAAGTTGTATGATGACCCATGGTAAAATTTCAGAATTATGACATCCAAACCACGAGTCTCTACAATGGATCGTGATGTGTGGGTATGACTCGTGGTACGAGTCGCAACAAGTCCTTGGGATTTTTAGATACTGGTTGTACGAGTGTTGGTATGACTCATAAGATGGAGTTACAAATCGTAGTACGTATCCGCGGAAATATTAAGAGGATTTGAGATTTTGGACCTTAGCCAGTACGAGAGGACACCACGAGTCGTAGGAGGATTGTACAAGTCGTGGTGACTGCCAGTGAGTATTTTTCCTGCGGAATCATTATGGGCATTTTCTTAAATTTTAAGCTCCTAAGCCTTAAACTATGTCGTTTTAATCTATAAAAAGAGGGTTTTAAGGGAGTTTAACCTATTCTAAACTATTTCCCTCCCATGCATGCAAGACTAAGAATTCTCCATTGAAGATCAAGCCTAGAATTCTTCAAGTTCTTCTTCAAATCTCTTGAGCTTTCAAAGACAAGTGTAGATTCAGTTTATCCAGATATGTAGGTCTATGAATGGGAGTTTTCTTTCACTCTCATGCCCAAGTTTCTCCTCAAAGTTCATGAATTTAAGTCTTAATTCAAGTTTATGATCTTATAGGGTTTTAGCCCAATTCTATAAAATTCTCTATGATTTGTTTATGGGTCAATTCCCTTCATGTTTCAAAGTATGTTTTAAGATTCATGGACAGATTTTATACCTATTTTGAATATAAATTCATGATTTCAAGTCTTAAAAAATTATGTCCAATTATGCAAGTTTCATGAAAGGTCAAGTTTATGATTCATAATTTCAAGTATGATGAGATATCTAGCATGAATGAATGTTTACAAATTACCCATGTATGAATGTATGATTTTGACTTATGAAGTCTATTTCAAGNTGAATGTATGATTTTGACTTATGAAGTCTATTTCAAGTATGCATGATTTTAAGATTTTGGGTATGCCACATAGGTTAAGCATGTTTTCATGATTTCAGCTCAGTTCTATAAAATCAGCTTACCATATGATTTTGGAGTTTATACATCCACTTTCAGCTTATGGTATGTCTTTAGCTTCATTGAAAAATGATGGTTTCAGCTTCGTTGAAAAATGATGGTGAGCTTCTTGCATATTTTTAGGAGTAGTGTCTAGCACCGAGTAGGCTAGGGGTCCATGTAAACCTCGGGTCTCAGAACTACGTGCCGATATAGGTTTATATATATACATTGAGACTTCCCTGCCCCATAGGGGCCTTCAGTTTGATATCAATATCATGGAAGCATCCTTAGCCGTGGCAAGGTTTCGGACAACTCTTCTCACTTGAGTGTAATAGTTGGGGCATCACGTAAGCTCTATCGTGATGGTGTCGGTTGTGGCGAGTTTTTCATTGTTCCTCGTGATTTCAATTATGCATGTTTATGACTTATGATGTTATGTTTTTAGTAGGTTTGACCCAATGATTAGTTTATAAGTTTTTACTTATTATTTCAGTTATGGAAAGCCATATGATTCTGTTTTTAGCTTTAAGTCATTCGATTTAGATATGAGATTCAGTTTATGAGTAATCATGTTTTTAGATATCAGCATGCAATCCTTACTCTCATAATCTTATGATATATGTTAAGTGCATGATTTCAGTTATACTTTCTCAACATGTTTTACTTACCTTGCATACTCAGTACATTCCAAGTACTGACTATATACTCTATGTTGTATCATTTCATGATACAAGTCCTAGAGATTAGACTCAGCCGACCGTTAGTCCTGCTCTCGTTCTAGTTTAGACCCTGCTTTGGATGAGTCCTCATCCTCCGAGGGCATCTATCTTTTAATGCCATTATGCCAGTTTGTTTCAGACTTAGAGGTAGCTGGGGGTTTGTCCCAATATCTCATCAATTAGTAGAGGCTTTTCAAACATAGATTTGTATATTCAGCTTCAGAATCAGTGTTATGATATTATTGTTGGCTAGACGTTATGTTATTCAGACTTCCGCTTATTTATGTTTAAGTATCAGACTACATTTCATGTATGTTTTATAGCTGTCATATTCATTTCATGGGTTGATTGGGGTCATTTGTGGTTCTAGGTTTCGTGTCGTGATCCGGAATCTCAGTTCAAGTCGTGACAGTTTAAAATTCTAGTTTCTAACCAAGCAAACCATTCGTCAATCTGACATTGGTACAAAAAGATATGTGTGATTTACTATAGATGTACACAACACACTAGGACTGGCGACGCACTACCAATCGCGTGGGACTTAGTGCAGATGTGAGGTGCGATGTGTAGCTCATAGAGCACAATAAAGCTCGCGTCACGCCTAAGATTGATGTCGATCAGGTTATATTAACTTATAAGATTCAATTTGGGAACTTATTGGGATTATTTGAAGTGTTCTAAGGGTTGTTCTCTCAAGCTCTCATCTCTCTTTAACCTCCTTGAGCTTTAGGTAAGAATTCACGGGTGAATTAAGTTATAAGCTCCATTAAAGTTCTTGAGAATTACTTAGTCTATGCTTTTCATCTTTAAGGTGAAGATGTTCTTGGTGAATTCAAGTTGTATATATTGGAATTCTTCATCAAATTGAGGTAAGGCTCTCATCCTTCTTCGACTATGAGCTCGGGTGAGTATTTCTAGGTGTATGTTAGAACGAACTTACGGGACGATGATCAAAAACTATGAGTCAAGTATTGCATGTTGTATAGTGAAGCATGTAAGCTATTTTATGTGTTTTGGAGTCGAGGAGGCTAGAAAACCTCATGAGAAGGTCATATTGTGGAGCAGTTATAGCGAGTACGGAAGGTGTAAGTAGACACCACAGATTTGAATATTTTACGAGCTTGTCGCTCAGCTACTGTTTCATGAATTGTAGATGAGACCTGAGTGTGTTGATTAACTGTTAATATTATCTTCATTACTCATCGTTATTGTAGATTAACACCTCAAAAGAAAGGTTAACTTTTCATAGTCGCATTAAATCGGCAACAAAAGTATGTAATGGCTAAATCCTTACTTTGCCGCTAAGGCATGACCTCCCTGCCATACGTTCTCTCTTACATGAGTTAATAAGGTCCCATATGCCAAAATGACACATGCCACTAGAGTTACATGTTCCGCAGCTACATGTTCTTCTGGTTGTTATCATCTTTCACATTATATGCTTCATCCTACATATGCCTTTCATTTGACGTCGCTCCAACTGCGTTGAGATTTTATATGCTCCTATAGGGTCCCGAGTATCTCATTTGACATAGTTCTGTTCCTTTCCTAGATTAACTATGCCATATGTAATAAATGAATGACCTCCACAGGTATAATTATCATATTGCACATACGTATGTAACATAGCCTAAAGCTAACATAGTTGAATTTACATTTTCATTTCATATGCTCATATGCGTTGTTATATGCTTACTACCATGCATAGAATGAGAATCTTTATAATATATTATGTCTGGCATGAGACCATGATATCGTGCATAGAACAAGACTTTCAGAGTATATTCATAGTGCATTCAGAGTAGAAATATTGTCACTCATAGTACATTTGTTTACATATTTCATGCCCTCGTGGATTTCATTTTATATGCATATGCTAAAACATAAAGATGTATCAGAGGTATAAAGATCCAAGTGCGATAAATGCCATAAAAAATGATCCCTAAGTATTGCAAAGAACAATCCAAAGAGTAATCAAATGAGCCTAGAACTATAATACATGACATGTGTTCCATAAGGTGTTTCATAGTGTTCATTTGTTCTTCGTTGTTCGTACTAGATACTCATCTTACATAAGCTTTATTATATGTCACACGTTATTTTTTCTACCTTACATACGAGTACTATTCTATTGATACTCACGTCTCTTTTATGGGGGGCGCTACATTCACGCTGTAGGTTTGGACATACAAAGTAGCAGACTACAACACTACGCATCTGTATCACTGTTCTGCTAATAGTTGGCGATGTCCATTTCTATCTGGGGCTAAGTCAAGTCTAGGACTTTTTTTTTTACTTTATATATATTCCTATAGATTTTATAGATAGGTCAGGACCCTGTCCCAATAAAATTCAGTTCTTAGTTATTCGTAGAGGCTCCATAGACTTGTGATATGTGTCATATGCATACGTATGCTATGTCGGCTTCTATATGTCAATTGTACTTTTGTCAAATAGGTGTTTTGGGCCAGTAGCCCTTCCATATATGTACAATTGTTTCTATTTCCATCAGATTAGTTTCATACATCTTCTAACATTTCTAGATAACTATCTGTATGTGATCCACAATATATTAGGTTCAGGTGGTTATATAAGAATGTCCGCTTCATCAGTTGGGGTATGATATGATTTTAATTAATGAGGGATAACTATGACTATGTAGGTGGATGACAAGGATAAGTGTGATCCTAAAGTTGAATGGCAAGGGCAAATATATCAAAAATGTAGGACAAACATAGCTTGTGAGAGTATAAAGACAATGTGATCCTTTTCTATTGTGACAAACCATCATTTCTGTCACAAATTTTTAAGTGAACTGTGACGGATTATAATGTCCATCCCAATTTTATTCATATTGATGAAGTTTGTTATAAAATTGTCACAAAATTGTGATGAGCTTGTCCCTCACAAATTTACCGCCATAATTTTATATTTTTCTTGTAGTGATATGGACTAGATCAAGATGTATTAAATAGTGGGTTATAACTCACCCTAGCCTACTTGAACTATTAACAATTCGAATCATTAATTCTTCCTTCGTTTTAGAAAAATAAAATTATCTCATCTATTAATTAATGATTTGGCAAGTAAATAATGTATGGATTTTAGATCATAACAGAATGTATTATTAAACATCTAAAAAAAATCTTTTTTGGGGAAGATATTGAAAAATCATTGAAATTCATTATGCAAAGTTTATCTAGTTCATTTATTAATTTAGAGTTTTGGCGGAGACAGATACCAATAGCAATTTCAAGTGAATGATGATATGGGACAAGAATTAGGGAACCTAATGTATTGAATTGTCCATTTCAACAACAATCAAATAATTCACGATTGAATAAAAGATAAACATATAATTGTGTTATACCTAAAAACCAAATTTCATAAAGCATAAAGTTTATTATTCAAACAAATTCAACTTAACAGGTAAACATATTAATAGAGTCCTTAACTTTTTTACTATTCTAATTTTATCGAACATCTAAAAAAAAAAAATTCTTTCTTATTCTTCTTGATCTTCAATCGAAAATAGAAAGAGAAAAAAAAAATAAATTGTGAAATCAAGTACTCCATTATAAAGTATTTGATATTTTTTATTTTTCCAAAATTTAAACTAAATAGACTCTAATTAATATTTTAGAATAATAATTTTATTTTTACTCAAACCCAAAAGTTAGCTTGTGAGTGGAGGATTACTCAAGTCCATATAAGGAGTTCATAATTCTATCATTCCACTGATATGGAATTTAGCGACAAAATTTATTTTTGAAGACAACACTCTCAACATGATTTTTTTTCATTCCTAGGAGTGCTGATTAGTGACGAAGTGATTTCAAGTCTCAACCATTCCACCACTAACCTATATTGATATAATAATTTGGATTAAGACCATATCAAAACGCCTAAACTAGCTATACTTACCGTGTTTATTTTGTACATTCAAATGGTTCACCATTTTTATCATAATAAATATATATATGCTAACAATTCACCATAATGTATTCTTCTATATGCTATGATTGAGTCATATAATCGAGGCATTTGAATCCCTTTTAGTATTTCCTTTATGATGAAGGATATATATACTAGAGGCATTTGAATTCCCTTTAGTATTTTAGTAGTATATTATATTCAAGATGTGGTCAAGTAATATTTCTCAAATAGTCACCAAGTAAACATAGTTCACTCAATTTTTTTTTCTTTTGCTTTACAATTCAAAAATCACTTAAACTATTGATATTTCATTCAAAAAGTTACTTTTTTTTATAACTCAAAAGTTAATTAACTATTAGTATTTCACTTGCAAAATCACTCAATTATTAAGGTGATTTTTTCATTTAATTTTGTTAATACGAGACTTTTCTTCTAGGCTAAATTTTTACGAATAAAATATTACCCATTTTAATCATATTATTAACCCGCCTAACTTGGTCTGACTCGCTAAAGTTATATGATCTCAATAAATTAAAGAAAATGACAGGTCAAATTTTATACTTATTGTTACAGATTTATAGAAGTAAAATTTAAAAAAAAATATTTGTTTTTTTCTTTGTTTTCAAGTGAAACTAAATTTTTTTCAAGATATGTCTTCATTTATATATATATATTTTAATTTTGATTAGAAGGATACGTCAAAAGATTTCCTCATTTCTTGAATTTTTTGGCAATTGCCTGAACATTGTCTGATTTCATAAGTGTATAGAGAATTGGCCCTACAGAATTCTCCTTAAAGTGACATATACTTCATACTTATATAGGTGATTCTTCAATGTGTTATCCACTAGATACACCATTTGACATATCCCGTGTCAAAATTAAAAATCGTTAAAAACTTTTAACTCTTTATCCTTGTTACTGATCATTATCTTATCATGAGAAAGGATCAAATATTATTTTGACAATGTTGAACCGTCATCAATGACTTTGTTTGATCTCCTTGAACCTAGATATTGGGATCTCCAATATTCTAGATAGTGTTACCGCCACGATAACTTGTCCTCAATCATAGTGCCATTTTCTTTGATGATCTTTCAACCACCTCTCTAGTTAGGCCTTTTGTAAGTGGATCCGATCGACATATTATCTCGTAAATTTACATATTCAATTATGATAATTACACTAGAGAATAGTAGTCTAATGATATAATGTCTGCGTCATATGTGACGAGACTTTCTGTTATAGGCCTGGGCATCGAGCCGAGCCCGAGCCGAGCCTAACCGAGCCGAGCCGAGCCTTACCGAACTTTACATAGTACTGAGCCAAGTCGAGCAGAGCCGAGCTCAACCAAGCTTTTCTACATTTTGATCGAGCCCGAGCCGAGCCCCAGACGATTCGAGCCAACTCTTTTTTATCTAGACTTTTTTATATTTATTGTAAATTTTATTTACCTAATTAATACTTATAGATCTCAAGACATTTTCTCAATAATTCAAAGAAATTATACCCACCTTAATAAAAGAATATCAAAGGATTATAAGTTGACAAATAATATTTTTTTCTGTAATTGTAGAAAGAAAAATAAAGAGAAGAATAATATTATATTTTTTAAAAATTGAAAAAAACAT